>CACRXK020003705.1:0-34955 GCA_902702795.2 Paramuricea clavata | reverse complement strand
GAAAGTTTTCCCACCCCACCTAGAGATATTTGCACCCACCCCAGAAATTTAAATGCTGGTTTGATTAAATGACAGCAGTATAATTGAACTAAATAAGAACTAAATAAGACTTAAAACAAGGCCAAAAATCTCGAAATATCCCGGTGGTCGGTGCCTCCAACTTTACCCCAACTCTGTCCCCACTAGTGACTGTACCCTCAGCATGGGATACAGGAAGAAAAAAATTAGGGGGGGCTGAAATAAATTTGCCTGACTTTTTCGGATTGTGCTCGACTTGTCAAAAAAATTTTCCACAGAAACTTTCCAAAATTGTTGTCAACAGGGGGGAAGATGCTACGAAAAATTCTTATTAGATTAACATAATTTGTCCCATTTATTTTTATAATAAGCCAATACTGCCCAACTGGCTTTGTTTGCCCAACAAACTGGGGGGGGGGGGGCATGCCCATGGCAAACCCTGCTGCATCTTACTCAGCACACCATGTGCTCACTTTCCACCCCCGAATTTTTCTGCACACCCCGCCCCAAGCAAAATTTGAAAATCTGTCTATAGATTATGGTGATGATAACATAAAAGTAGAAACCATTAATATTACCGTAAGTTACTGTTAATTAAGACTATTAAGTTAACACATGCTCCACTGACTACATCATGTACACTTAATTAATTACAATAATTTTAGTGTTAATTTAAAATTATTCACTGTTAATAATTCTACTGTATTGAAGAAGTTCAAATAGAGTAGTTCAAAATTAATCCAGCTTTTGTGTCTTCAATTTCCATACATCTTGCTTGGTACTGTATTTTGCCTGCCCTACTTTTACTTGTCAATGTCAGAGCCACTCTATGGGTTAATGGGGAAACCAGAGTGAGTCAGGACAAATGCAAAAATTATGATATGACAATTGTGAGATAATTCTGGAATAAACAAAAATATATTATATGTTGCAACTTTGAGCACAAAAATGATGATGGGAAAAACAAAACAATGTGACTCAACTCCAAACCAGAGACACCAGAACCATTGGTGCAATTATTAGGCTTAATGGTATAATAATTATAAGTGGCCAGGATACCAGGTACCTTGCCAGTGTAAGGGAAGCAACATACAGTAGTTACTAATTGCCAGATTGCCATGCATCCAGTATATCTGGTGTTCCAAATTGTTAAACCCATTAAGCTGCAGATAGGGCCGTACCAATGGGCCATACGCAGGATTTTTCACCGGGGGGAGTAAGGCCTATATGCTGAAAAAGTTCCAAATATCCAAAGAATAATTAATGACATTCTAAAAATCGTGAATATAGTTTTCTCTGGGGGCCTTGCTGCAGAGCTTCCCCGGGGGGGCACATTGCAGCTCAATTGGTTAATTATAAAGGTTATGATAGACATTATGTACCACCTGAGCTTTCATCACCCCTACAACCCTCTGCCCCCCAACAATGTGTTGGAAATGGCCAATCTACTACCTTTTCATCATACAGCAGCAACATTTTCTTGGGGGGAGGGGGGGGGGGGTATTTTGGGAAATACTTGAGTACTCCAAAAATCTTGACATTGATTAGCCTTGTATGAAAAGTTGGCACATATGCCTATTACACAAAACCTGAATATATTTAAACACATACCTGACATACCGTTTGCTTTGAAGGAATGTTTGGAGTTACTGTAGTACCATTTTCTAAAGTACAGTATAGACAACAAAAAGTTGTAGTCTCTGCAACCAAATTTTGAAATATACAGATAACAGATTGCCAAATTACACCAAAAAAACCCAGCAAAAGGCTGTTTTCTTAACAAAAAGAGTACATTTCATCGTCAAGCTTAAGTTAAGCCTAACAATTTTATGTGAGATAAGATAAAGCATAAATAAAATTGAATGAAATACCTGTTTATAGCTCGCTGATTCAAATTCTCTTTGGCTAAAGCTTTGCTCACATTTTGCGAGGACAGCGAGGTTTGAATTTTGTTGTTTTTCTCGGGAAGAATAACACGTACGACTTGCATATCTTTAAACCAATAACCAAGTTTAGAAAAAATATCTCGAAAACATTTTAAAAATCGATTCAAATATCGAGAAAATATTACAAAACCCGAGCAAAATTGCAAAAACTGCCAAAAACCTAAAGTTTTTAAAGAAAACCAGGGGGGGTGGAAATTGTAGCGGGCTCAGATCCGAGCCTGGTCAGTGGTAATTACCATGAGAAATACGGACCAGTTGTCATTGGCGTCAGCAAAGGCCGAAATCCGTCATGTTTTTGGCTTCACTTTTTTTCCCGTGCAGGTCCTCCAGTAATATAGTATAGCTCAGTGGGGCAAACACTGTTGTATACCATAGCGACAATATTCTTCTATACGTCATTTTATTAATTAAAAATTTAATTCCACGGATAAATATTTTATTTGTGTGACTCTTTTTCAATTACAAAAAAAACTTTTTACAGTTAATTAATTTTCAGACAAACAATGATAAAGCGGTAGTAATTTCATTCGATTACGACGTTTCATGGCGAGAAATCACGAACATGATCTTCTTCCTTCGTAATTTGCATATTATGTTGAAACTTAAAAAGTGAATTATATAACACGATGTTGTGAAACGCAAAATCTGAGAATAAAGTACGTTGTTCGCAACTTGCCTCAACCGCTGGCTGCAAAACAAAGTCTGTCGAAGTATTTAGTGTAATGCTGGCCTATTTCAGTAACTGCCTATTCTGCATTTTCAATATTTGAACAGAGGTTCATTTCTATGACATTTGTCTATTTAACTCTACATAACAAAAAACGCCACAACCAGGAACAAATGAAAATGCAGAACAGGCATTGACTTACACCAGCCAAACATTACACTAAACATTTCTACAAACTATGTTCTGCAACCAAAGTCGAGGCAAATAGGAAATTAACGACCTACCGTATTCTCCGAGTTTGCGATTTGCAGCATCGCGACAAGATCGCGTAATATAATTTACTTTTTATTGGAGAAGCCATGATATATCAACGGGCTATGCATTGATGATATGCAAATTAGTAAGGAAGTAGAATAATCATGTCTGCGATTTCTGGCCATGTGAACCATTCTTCTTTGCTGGGCCTAAATTAAGGATCGGACTGGAAAAGATTTAATCTAACATTATATATATATATATATATATATATATATATATATATATATATATATATATATATATATATATAAACTACACAACTGGAAACAGTTCACTATCGATAACTTTCAGTACGCCTATATATGTACATTCTGGTACATCTAATATGAAATTATTTAAAATGATATCTTGTACTTTTGCACACCAAGCACATAATATATACAGGCATGACAAGCAAAATTCTTATACACATATTTACATTACATTTATATATATATATATATATATATATATATATATATATATATATATATATATATATATATATATATATATATATATATATATATATATATATGTACTATTTAAAACACGACTGCAAGTGCTTTAAATGGCTTAAAAAACGACCCATCTTCTGATGAGTAAATTAGCGAAGTAATTTTTAAAATAAACTTTGTCTAAACCGAGAAAATCAAAGCTAAAGTTTATGTAAATTAACATGATTTTTTATCACATATAAAGATACGACACGCTTATGATTTTTCTTTGTGTTTTCCTCCTGAATTATTAATGAGTTTTTTAAATATATATATATATATATATATATATATATATATATATATATATATATATATATATATATATATATATATATATATATATATATATATATATATGATAGAAAGTAAAATAAATACATATATATATATATATATAAAGGATGGAGTTCTCCGAGAGCAATATCACATACGTACCCTTTTCTAGATATATGCAAAATTAAAAAACAAAGATTAACATACGATAGCATTCCTCCACTCGTGAGCTCATTTACCGAAGCAAATGTCCAGGCCTTGTGACCCTGGATGGGCACTTAAAGGAAGGAATACACACACACATTCGTACGCTTATTTAAGGTGACGCCACATGAAATGTTACCTGTTATGTTTCAATTATCCAACAATATGTCTCAACGCAACTCATCTCCTGAGAGACATAAAATATGTATTTATTTTACTTCCTATCATATATATATATATATATATATATATATATATATATATATATATATATATATATATATATATATATATATATATATATATATATATATATATATATATATATATATATATATATATATATATATATATATATACATATATATATAATATAGTCTGTGTTAGGTTATAAAAACCAATGATAGAGTGCTTAATGGAAAACCAGAGCATAATAGAAAGACACAAAAACTTAGCAAGCTTTGTTTGGCATATTTATTACTATACAGTTTCGTACCACGTAAATAACGTGGCACTCTTCAGATAAAATAGCCTATGTTTGACCTCTAGCTTCTAACGAACTTTTTGAATATGTACAGATGGTAAAGGATGCTTATCTAATTACAGATCAATTACCACCTTAAGCAGTGTCACGAAATATTAGGATCAAGTTATAAAGTTTTTAAGTAGATATTTATTAGCGTGTCTACACGTGAATAAAACGTTAACTTTATAAAACGTTAACTAATAGGCCTACACAAATAGAAATTTGTATAACTTATAGGCTAGTAAGACTGTTTTCATTTTCAGATTCTAATCCCACCAGCTTTTATTGTGTGTTTATTATTCTTAGTATATACGCTATTAATATCTATAAAGTGCGATTAGAATATTATTTGTATAGTTGCCAAATTATTTAACAATTTGCGTGATGCTCGAAATGTTACGTGCTGCATGCTTCACAAAGAATTTTGTGTTCCTGTCATGAAATTTTGTGTTCCTGTCTGGGCAAATTATATAGGAACTGATTATGCCTTATAATACCTACGGATGCACAGCCAATTGTTATCGGAAGTTTACTGCACGTATCAAAATAATGCTTTGAATTTGTTTGATGTCAAGGGATATTAATCATAAACAAGTTAACGTACTGTAATAAAATGAAATTGTATAAAACATTTTAGATAGTTGTTTTGAGTTTAGTTCCTCCGTATATCTGCGTTTGTGAGTTAAAGATCATGACAATAAGTAAATGTCTGGTTGCAAAAAGTCCACTAACTCTACTCTTTCTATTGATCATGGACATCATGACATTGATTGTAAAAGAGAATGTTTCGAAGATAAAATAGTTAGAATCGATCGTTGGGAAAGTGTGTTAAAAATGAAGATCTGATTAATCCTGCAATGAATCCCATTTAGGTGTAAACTCAAATATTACGCATGGTCACATACGTACACATGAATGCATGTTGGCGTCTTTGTCTCCCCCCTCCTCCCCCCCCCCTTACAATGTTGGTTTTGACATGCATTTGACTAAGCTTTAACCTGGTCAATTGATATGAAGCTTCCAACTTTAAACCGGGGGGGGGGGGCAGTTAAAAATTGCTGCTTCTCCATGTATGTATTGGGCAATGTATTTCTATTTCCGCGCACGCTGTCCACAATATTGATTCTAGGATTGCAGGTCTGTCCGTCTATGGCTGACGATCTGCATGATCCTCTAAGTAGCGCTTCAAGTTGACACGTATACCTTGATGGCTAAAGAAATAATAGTGGCTCACTGATTTCTTCGGACAAGTTCGTCCAATTTGAATATGAGTTACTATTCAACTCTTCCTACAAGAGGTAATAGAAACATTAAAACTAAAAAACTATAGAATAGTAAAACTAGAAAAAGGATGCACTTTTATATTCCTTGTGGGAAAAAGGTAATTTTAGATGTAGGATTTTCGAGCCACCCACTTTCATTACAAAACATGAGAAAATATTTGGTTTATCTTCTTTGTTTGAAAACATGGGAAATCGTGAGAAGGAATTATACCTGACTAAAATGTAAAAGGGTATATAGCTATTTTAAGTTCTACGTCCGGTACATGTATAATGTAATCTTAATTAGCGGATTATTATTTCCTTTATTCCATGCCAAACGAATGACTTAAAATTATATGTTCGAAGAGTATTAAATTTAAAAAGTTAACAATAATTCCAGTTGAAATATTAGAGAATATCTCAAAATGAGAAACGGACTTGCCTGAAGTTGTTTGATTAGGTTGCGTGCGTCGTGAACAAAGAAAATTAATGAAGAATGCAACGGACAAAGAATATTTATGAATACGTTGCATGCTTATAGTGGATATTATATATCTTATTTTTAATATAAATGCATGCGTAGATACACGCATGAGGCAGGTCACACATGCCCACCTAATAGACCGTACTAACTTCCATACCTCGTGAGAATCTAGATACAATTGCTACGAGGAATCGAGATAGGATCAATCTACAGGGACGCCGGAAAGGGGGGACGCAGGGGGCATCGCCCCCCTTGTCCTTTGGTAAGGGGGGGAAGGGGGGGCGAAAATGTCCTTATAGATAAAAATTGTAACCCAAAAAATGTATGGCACAACGATTAAAAAGTATGAATTACGGCTAAAATGCACGTAATATTGAAATACAGGGTGTACCAAAAAAAGCGCAATTCTCGACTGAAATGTAAATTGCTAAACAAATAATAGACGAAAACGTTAAAATTTACATTCATTTTAAAGCATAGCCATTCAGCTTTCTAACAGTGGTTTGTTTCTTAAATTTGACTCATTGGTTCGCGGGTAATAATACTTTACGTTATTGCGATTGGAGATTAAAAAAATTGAGATGGAATAACAAATCGTTCTCATGAAAATAACTGCTTTTTTCATTAAAACAAAAAAATGTTGCATTTTATTAAATGGATTGTAACAATAAGTATAATTACAGCTTTTCTCCCACTATTTTTAACTCAGTTTGAAACTTCAAATGCGATATAATTTTGGCTTGCGATCTATCTAAGCTGACTGACATCAACTTGCTATAATTTCTGTTTACATTACATCGCAATTCGATGACACTCTGGCTCAGACACCAGAATGTTTTGACGATTTTTAGCATTCGTTTAGGATTTTCAAACAACCTGGTCTCTTTTAAAATACTTTTAATTTGTTCTTACGTGGTTTTCCAGATGTAGTGACGACAACATTAAAGTTTAAAGAAGAAAATTCTAACATTTAAACCGACTAAACAATAACATAGTAAACTTGCATAATTAAACAGCAACTAAAAATGATAGGTTTTACTAAATCTTTTCCTGTGCAATTATTACTAGCATTGGAGACAAGGATAATAGTTTGTTTGAAAGAGAAAAGAACAGGCTTTGAAGTAAGCCTATAAGCGTTTAACTAGAAATAGTATTCCGAAAGTTATTGAGCACAAAAGATGAATTGCGTTTATTTTGATACACCCTGTATATGTGAAATTTTCTGGAATATTGTGTCAAAAATTATATTTTCAAAATTTTTTGCCCTTGTTTTGGTGAATTAATGTTCCGGAAAAAATTTTCGGAAACGAAATATTAATTACTGATTGCCTTTACGTCAACATTGCCCCCCTGTGCCCCACCCTCGCTGCGGCGTCCCTGTCTATCTATAACTTAAGCTAAGTCACACAATGTTGCGTTTGGTACTATTTTGATCCTGTGATTCTGGTGGCATTCATTCGAAAGGATAATACCCCCTCCCCCCCCAACTATCTGATAACAAAACTGCACGCGGTCGGCTTTACAGTTTCAGATTCGCATTCGGATTCGAATATGAAAATAGATCTGTGTCTGGCGTATAAAATGTCGAATTACTCAGTTTCTTTCTACGCAATAAACTTGTTGATGAACTTCAATCTCCTTCAGAACATTACGCATTGAACAAATGTATTTTGAAGGCTTTAGCGCAAAATGTGTACTCAGAAAATATCGCAAAAGATAGCCGATCAAGACGTGAATTCATGTTGCGCCATATTGTCGCAATATTATATTTCGCTGTGTAAATCAAAATACCCAATGTAGCTTTTTAATCGTTGTTTCAAATCGTTTTATGTGCAGAATGATAGAATGACTGACACCCCGGATTTTATTGTTCCATATTGAAATTTCCCGTAGTTTCACATTCATTTTCAGATTCGCACTAAAACTGTGATAATCTGCACAAATCGCTAAATTAAACCACTGCAACAGTTTTAACGCAGCCCATTCACGTAAAAGATTTTCATTCATCTATATGTGCGCTTCACTTGACGTGGTTTTCATTGCGATTCACCATTGTGTGCGTGCAGGGAAAATCGCAAAAGATAGACGATCAAAACATGAATTCATGTTGCGCCATATTGTGGCAAGTGATCGGCAATATTATATTTTGCTGTGTAAAGCAAAATACCCAATGTAGCTTTTTAATCTCTAAAATTCATTCATTACTACATTATACTGAATGGTATAAAGTATAAACTAGATCTTTAAAACGTTTGTCGTTTTGTCAGGAAAAATCGCAAAACGTAGCTGACGGAATTGACTTTTGCAACCCGAAGCGAATGACAACAATGCAGCTGAGAGAATAAATACTTTTCACGCATTACAAGTTTCCAGCAAATTCATTCTTCTACAACTATCATAGAATGATATAACGCACTTGTTAGCTTCAAACAACTTTTGCTTTCAGCAGGAAAAATCGCAGAAGACAACTCGTGCTGTACTCAAAAACCCGAATGGGCATCAGAAGTCTCCTGCAAGTCCGCTTAGTCTGATATATTGCATTCTGATATAGTGTATTTTTTTCTTGATAGTGATCCTATGCCAGTATATTTAAAAGTTTATGATATTGAGCCGTTTTTTTCTCGGAAAAAGAGTTTGAAATCGCTTTATGTGTAGAATGATAGAATAATTGACTCCCCGGATTTTATAGTTCCAATGCCCACCCGGATTTTTGAGTACAGCACGAGACAGTTGTCTTCTGCGAGTTTCGGGCCGTTTGAAGCTAACGAGTGCGTTATATCATTCTATGATAGTTGTAGAAGAATGAGTTTGCTGGAAAATATTTCAATGTAAGCGTGTGATGCGTGAGAACTACTTATTCTCTCGGCTGCGTTGTTCAGTGTCATTCGCTTCGGCTTACAAAAGCCGGTTCACGTCAGCTACGTTTTGCGATTTTTCCTGGCAAAACGACAAACGTTTTTAAGATCTAGTTTACTTTATACCATTCAGCATAATGTAGTAATGAATGAATTTTAGAGATTAGGGAGCTACAACCGGTATTTTGCTTTACACAGCGAAATATAATATTGCCGATCACTTGCGACAATATGGCGCAACATGAATTCACGTCAGTCTTGATCGTCTATCTTTTGCGATATTTTCTGACTTTAGATTTTGCGCTAAAGCCTTCAAAATACATTTGTTCAATGCGTAATGTTCTGAAGGAGATTGAAGTTCATTAACACGTTTATTGCGTAGAAAGAAACTGAGTAATTCGACATTTTATATACGCCAGACACAGATCACTTGCGACAATATGGCGCAGCATGAATTCACGTCTTGATGGTCTGTCTTTTGCGATCTTTCCTGCACGCACACAATTGTGAATCGGAATGAAAACCACGTCAAATGAAGCGCACAATGATGCAGATGAGTGAAAATCTTGTAATGGGCTGCATTAAAACTGTTGCAGTGCTGTGGTTTAGCGATTTGTGCAGATTATCACAGTTTTAGTTCGAATCTGAAAGTGAATGTGAAACTACGGGAAATTTCAATATGGAACAATAAAATCCGGGGGGTCAATCATTCTATCATTCTACACATAAAACGATTTCAAACACTTTTTCCGCGAAAAAAATACGGCTAAGCAATATATTTTTTTATATATGCTCGCATGGATTCACTGTTAAGAATAAATGCACTATATCAGACTGAGCGGACTTGCAGGAGAGTTCCAATGCCCATCCGGATTTCTTAGTCAAGCACGAGTTGTCTTTTGCAATTTTTCCTGCTGAAACCATAAGTTGTTTGAAGCTAACAAGTGTTTTATATCATTTTTTGATAGTTGTAGAAGAATGAATTTGCTGGAAAATATTTCCATGTAAACGTGTGATGCGTGAGAAGCCTATTCTCTCAGCTGCATTGTTGTCATTCGCTTCGGGTTACAATAACCGGTTCGCGTCCGCTATCAGTTTTGCGACTTTTACTGACAAAATGACTAACATTTTTAAGATCAGTTTTGTTTTATACCATTCACTATAATGTAGTAATGAATGAATTTTAGAGTTTAGGGAGCAACAACGGGTATTTTGCTTTACACAGCGAAATGTAATATATTGCCGATCATGCACTTGCGAGTTGCGACAATAATGGCACAGCATGAATTCCGATCTTGATCGTCTATCTTTTGCGATTTTTTCTGACTTCACATGCATGTTGCGCTATAAAGCCGTCAAAGTACATTTGTTCAATGCGTAATGTTCTGAAGAAGAATGAAATTCGTTAACAAGTTTATTGCGTAGAAAGAAACAGAGTAATTCGACATTTTATATGCCATGCAGACACAGATCTATTTTCATACTCGAATCCGAATGTGAATCTGAAACTGCAAATCTGAAACTGTAATGGCGACCGTCAAAACTGCTATGGTTTTACATATACCATAAACAAACCACTTAAACCAGTACACTTGTCGGACATTTTACATATTCTTGAAGACAGGAGGAATTTTTAGTGTAAGTCATTTCCCTCATGCATGCTTTTGCATTATATGATATTTTAACAACTCTTTATGTTTCTTAGCCATTTCTTGGGATTGATATTTTTATATTTCTAAATTGTCTTGAACTTTTGTGTTCCTGTCTTTTCGTATAGGAGCCGATTATATACCAACATGCAACAAACGGATGCACAAGCAATTGTTATCGTAAGTACTTACAGTATATACCAAAGGGTTTTGAGTTTATAGTTCCTCTGTGAATGCATTAGCGGTTAAGATCGTGAGACTCATAAGAAATTTTCCTTTCCCAAAACTCCACTGCACCTAACCTTAGTTTGGATCATGCAATGCATGGATTGTCAAGAGAAACCTGACAGATTGGATCATGACATTCTTAAGTGTAAAAAAAAGTGTTGCAGACTGGGTCATGACATTAAATGTGAAGAAATCTGTTGCAAACGTAAAGCAAGAATCGATCGTTGGGAGACCGTCCTAAAATCCTACGAAGAACTGACCAAGCCTAGCTCTATGGCCAAACCCACGGTCATGGCAGACGATCCTCTAAGACGCGCTTTCAAGCTGACTTGCGAAATTAATGAAATGAAGAAAAATAATATAGAAGTGAAGAGTGAATTGGAAGCTCTTACTAAGAAGTCAAGACAGTTTACAGTCGACTTTTTAGACGCGTGCCAGGATAACGAAGACGTTGATGTTCTTCTAAATTTTGAACATGTTAAAACGCTGAGAGACGCTGTAGCTGTTAAGCATAAAGAGGTAATATGTGTATATACTGACCCATACTACAGATAAACCATAATATAATTGCACTGTATACATGTTGCAATCACGCATTCTTTTTTTGAAAACATTTGACCAGATTTTATAGCAAAAGTTGCGATATATTATATAATACCTTATTGAATTCTGATCGTTTAATTGGCTGTTTATGGTCACGTGATATTGAATAGAAATTTCATTTCCCAAGAGTGGAATGGAATACGTTCCATTATGCACTCTTTGCGAGTGCAACTGTATACTATACGTTTTATCCCATTGCACTCTTTGTGTTTTCGATAAATCGCATCGATATCCGTCAAAATGCTTCTCGTACGGTGATCGAAGTTTATTTTAACCCGAAATTCGAAACTCGGTAAATGGAATTTAATGCAAATACGACTCGTCAAAATGGCGGGAGCTTACAGTAAACCTTATAATATTAGTCTATTTTTTATTATATAAAACAAATAATGAATGTTTTTATTCGTGCAAAGGTAAGAATATTTTCATTCTCTGAAAGATGGAATGTTCCATTCAAGTTCTTTTCACCTCATGAAAATATTATATACCATTGCACTCATAAACATTCATTGTTTGTATAATGTGCGAACAACCAGTACACTATCTATATCAGCAAGAACTGTAACAACACAACAAACTTAAGTGGCAGTCCCGCTAAGAGCGGTCCGATGACTTTGACTTCGGAAAATAGATTTCCTTTATTTTTTGTGTGTTGAAAGACATTGGTATACAAGTGTCCAAAATAAATTTATTTTTTGAAAATTCTTTTTTATGGCTTCGCTAGACGCCGAAACTCATTTTACCCGTGCAGAGCTAATTACAAGCAAAATCGAAGGTTGAATTTCGGTAAATTGTAGAGCCGCGCTGTGTCAAAACGCCTGACTATTTCCAAATTTCAACAAGATCAACAAGTTAAAATACAATTCAGGTTCTCTGTTCCAAAAAATAAGAGCATTGTGAATAAACGACAGCGACTTGACGGCACACCGGTTTTTGCTTCTTGTTCGGTCTACAAAATTACACTAAAATCGAAGCCTGAGATCTCCAAATGGGGACCTAAAATTACGCTGAAATGTGCTTGGCTGTAATGATTTATACTTATTTTCAGAAGATCTGAAGAAAAACATGCGGGTATCAATCTGTATTTGGCGCGAGTTAAGATTTTCTGGAGCCCATAATCAATTATTTTTGCATAATTTATAGCTAATTAACATATTTCTTGAGAGGCGCTAAAAGTAAACAATTTCTTTCTGACTAACATATCTCAGATGAAAGAAACTACCACAGCTAGTAATACCCTTTTTGTAAATATAGTCGTAATGTTCTTTTCCTGACATGCTGAGAGAGCTTTGTTTTTGAATGTTATACCACATTTATTCAGTCTGACCAGATTCATATAAGTGTCACGAACTTGTATATTTCAAAAATATACCAGAAATCAGAATTCAGAAAGACCGATTATTCTTTCATTGATTCAGTTGATTGATTTAGTTGATTGATTTAAAAAAACTATAAGTATAATGGAATATTCCACGTGTTTCCATTGCCCTTATATAGGCCTAGAATTTTTATCAATATGTTCTATTTTTCTGTGGCGACGGCATATTAATTAACAAAATACGACACAAAAATGTACATTCGAATTTATGACCGACATATCAAAATGTTATTTATGAAGTTTGAATTGAATTTACTTAACGCGAAATAAATACTAAAATAGGAATTTTCTATGCCGGGTTAGTAAAAGAAAAAGCATAATTTTAATTGTTTGTAATTTCGATGAATACTATAAAAAAAATTATACGCATTGTTTATATAAATTAGCTAACATTTTTAACAAAAATATCCATTTTATAAATAATCGAATTTCAATATTTTTCTTTGAAAAAAAAATATATTCGTGAGCTCCATAGCTGAGAATAAATTTCAAAAGTTTGTGAATTAAAATTCACAAGACACAAGTTTGATATTTTTGTTAAATAACTGATCAGAATGCTTATAGTTTATTTTGTTACATGGCTAAAACAAACGTCGCTACTATCATAATAAATGTGTAAATGTTAGCTAATTTATATAAACAATGCGTATAATTTTTTTAATAGTATTCATCGAAATTACATACAATTAAAATTATGCTTTCTCTTTTACTAACCCGGCATAGAAAATTCCTATTTTAGTATTTATTTCGCGTTAAGTAAATTCAATTCAAACTTCATAAGGGACCGATCGTTTATTACGTCTCAGGGGGGGGGGGCGGTGGTTTGGGGAGGTTAATTTTTTAAATATCGTTATTTTTTTTGGGGGGGGTAGTTTTTTGTATCCCGAAAGGAAAAGGGGGGGGGGGTTAAATTACAAACGATTCTTACATATTAAAATGACTTTATTTGGTTGATGAGATGAAATTCAAAATATATCTACCATTTTGAATTTGAAAAAAAGAAAAACAAATACAAACTAATCAAGCAAGATTGCGCCATTGTGTGCAATTTTTGCATAGAGAAGACTGGAATCCAGTTCTTAGCATTCAACTCTTTATAGTTGAAAGTTTAGTTCAATGGAACAGGGTGGACTCAGGTGGACTTTCGTCGACGCTGAATAAAAATAGTGCGGGCGCGTGAGCTTTTTCCCGCGAATTTTGCTTTTCGATGTTTGGGTTACAATTTCTAAGGATGTTGAGGTTTACAGCATTGTGATTCAACGGTTTTTGAAAGCATCTGGGTTTTTATTGTTGGAGGTTCTAGCCTAACTCTTCAACATGCAACCTAATGACTGTTTTTAAAGCAAGGAAAACTTATATTTTCATACGAAGAAGGTGAGTGGTGATATTTATGTTGGACTGTATTGAGCAGATGCTTCGAAGAACATGATATAATCGGACCTTTATGATATAACCTGATATAATCATGATATAATCGTCAACATGATATAATCGTCGAGTTCTCTACCGCCATGTGACGTGTAGTTTAATGTGGCACGCGTCTTTGAAAGGTTTTTACTTGGCTTTAATCGACGTGTAAGGTATAACTTAGGTAAGCCAACATTTCTTTGTAATGCAAGCTACATTTTCATATATTTTATAATGTGTGAATATTTTTAATTTTGTAAAAAATTAAGCACAATATGTTGTTGGAGAAAGTATCGAGTGCTTGATAATAACGCTCAGATCTTGTATACAGATTTTTGTATTTTATTCAAATTAAATCAACCCTTTATCGCCAATTTTTTTATTCTTTTATGTTAAAGTATACATAATCCTTGACTTAAAAACACGATGATCTACTCGAGGAAAATTGGTCAAAGGGGAGATCTTTGCCGCAGAGAAACTTGACCGTTCGGTGAAATTGGTAGTTCAGAGACCCTATTTTCATTGTAGTATTTCGTGGCAATTTGTTGGCCGATTTCTAGTTTATATTGTAGAACGGGTTCCTAGTGAATTAAATTAATTGTCTATCCTCTGCAGAGTAGTAATATTAAAGCGCGACTCCTTTTTGTTGACGGATGTCGAATTCATTTTAGACTTTTGTTCATAAACAACAACTACACTACCGAGTACCAAATCACTGTTTGCAAAGAAATGAGCCTATATCACCACAAAAATTCAAGCTTATTTTTAGAGTCAAATAGTTTCTCCATGGATAAAAGTAGTTTTTATGTAGTGAAAAATAGGGCAAGTACGAATTTAAAGAAGGTTAATTTGCACTTGTATATCTCATTTCGAAAAAGAAAAAACATATTAAAAACAGGTATATTTGCACTGCGAAATTAAACTGCTGCAACAAAGTTTTTATTTCTACCTTCACGTTCTTATTCCAAAGCAAACACTTCTAAGTTGGAAATGCCTAAAATTGTGAGCGTAGAAACACTAAAGAAACAAGAAAACGACTTCATAACACGAGTAGTTTTGGCAAATTTGATGTTTGTTTTTATAATTCAGTCACGCGATAAACCCGCGCTCACGTGCACTCCACGCTTACGTTTTTCGCGCATGCGTAGACGAAAGTTCACCCTGTTGTTCAATGGTTCTTAGTGACTCCGCTGAACGAAATGATTGCAGTCAATGGTTTACACCTGAAAAAAAAAGTTTCAAAAAAGGTATTTTCTATCTACATTTTATAATAATATATAAATATTATTGCATTTTTACTTTTACATGTTTATATCATTCATTAATATATTTTTGTATAACGTTTT
This sequence comes from Paramuricea clavata, assembly GCA_902702795.2. Classification (NCBI taxonomy): domain Eukaryota; kingdom Metazoa; phylum Cnidaria; class Anthozoa; order Malacalcyonacea; family Plexauridae; genus Paramuricea; species Paramuricea clavata. The sequence goes on along the minus strand of CACRXK020003705.1, from coordinate 19,312 downwards.
CCTGTTTTGAATTGAATGCTAAAATACGCAATGCCTAGAAATGCCTAGAAATGCAATTGGGGGGGGGGGGGGGTTTTTAAATTTTAATCTATATAGTTAAACAGGGGGGTCATTTTTTCATTTCCAAAAAATATAGGGGGTGCATATTTTATTTACAATGTTTTTAAAAAAACCACCGCCCCCCCCCCTGAGACGTAATAAACGATCGGTCCCTAAATAACATTCTGATATGTCGGTCATAAATTCGAATGTACATTTTTGTGTCGTATGTTGTTAATATGCCGTCGCCACAGAAAAATAGAACATATTGATAAAAATTCTAGCCCTATATAAGGGCAATGGAAACACATGGAATGTTCTATTATACTTATAGTTTTTTAAATCAATCAACTAAATCCATCAACTGAATCAAGGAAAGAATAATCGGTCTTTCTGAATTCTGATTTGTGGTACTGATATTTTTGAAATATACAAGTTCGTGACATTTATGAATCTGGTCAGACGGAATAAATGTGGTATAACATTCAAAAACAAAGCTCTTTCAGCGTGTCAGGAAAAGAATATATATTACGACTATATTTACAAAGAGGGTATTACTATACTAGCTGTGGTAGTCTCTTTCATCTGAGATATGTTAGTCAGAAAGTAATTGTTTACTTTTAGCGCCTCTCAAGAAATATGTTAATTAGCTATAAATTATGCAAAAATCATTGATTATGGGCTCCAGAAAATCTTAACTCGCGCCAAATACAGATTGATACCCGCAGGTTTTTCTTCAGATCTTCTGAAAATAAGTATAAATCATTACAGCCAAGCACATTTCAGCGTAATTTTAGGTCCCCATTTGGAGATCTCAGGCTTCGATTTAAGTGTAATTTTGTAGACCGAACAAGAAGCAAAAACCGGTGTGCCGTCAAGTCGCTGTCGTTTATTCACAATTTATTCAAATGCTCTTATTTTTTGGAACAGAGAACCTGAATTGTATCTTAACTTGTTGATCTAGTTGAAATTTAGAAACAGTCAGGCGTTTTGACACAGCGCGGCTCTACAATTTACCGAAATTCAACCTTCGATTTTGCTTGAAATTAGCTCTGCACGGGTAAAATGAATTTCGGCGTCTAGCGTAGCCATAAAAAAGAATTTTCAAAAAATAAATTTATTTTGGACACTTGTATACCAATGGCTTTCAACACACAAAAAATAAAGGAAATCTATTTTCCGAAGTCAAAGTCATCGGACCGCTCTTAGCGGGACTGCCACTTAATGTTCACCTATCAGCAAGTATATATAATATATCGCATATCAGAAGGGAACTTTGACTGAAATCAGACGTTATTCCTATAGGCTATAGAGTGTTTGCATGTGACGTCATAAAAATCCTAAAAGCTTAAGCGTTTAACATATATAGTTGCCAACTTTATATATTTTGTATATCCTTACTACAAGTATTCCTAGCAAATTTCAAGTCGATACAGTAATTCATTCGCAAGTTAATGGGGCTTGAATAATTTATATTGCTGACGTCACCATTATTTTGAAAGGCCGTTATAAGCAACGCGGTTTTCCAAACATAAGTTGAAATAGTTCGGTGGGCTTTCAAAAGCTTTATATACTTAATTTAACATCAAACACAATTGAAGACCTGTGTGATAAAATATATCTTTCCTTGGGCATTATTCACTACACGGCCGCCATATGTTGGTGGTCTGAGATTGCGTAATATTGGACCACCAACATGGCGGCAGTAAATGCTCAAGAAAAGTTATATTTTATCACACAGGTCCACATTATATTTTAAATTAGTTATATAAAACCTTTGAAAGCCCACCGAAATATTTCGACTTATGTTTGGAAAACCGCGTAGCTTATAACGGCCTTTCGAAATAATGCTGACGTCAGCAATATAAATTATTCAAGCCCTTTTAACTTGCGAATGAAAGTTTCTCAAGTTTTTTAAAAAAATAGTTTTTAAAAAAGTTTTAAAACGTTTTAAAAGAGTTTTGAAAAGCAAGAAAAGTTTAAAAAGTTAGATTTTTTAAAAAGCTAAAAAATTTAAAAAGTCAAAAAAGTTAGGGTTAGTGGTTAGTGGTTAGTGGTTAAGGGTTAAGTGTTAAGGATTAGGGGTTAGTGGTTATGGTTGGGGTTGGGGTTAGTGTTAGGTGCCGCAAATTTATTAGCATATGATAAATTCAAAATTTGTCGCCAATTTATCATAATGATAAATTCGGACGTGTTTAAGAATTTACTCATATAGTAAACTCAAAGGTGGAGCTCATGCTGGGTTTATCACAAAAGTTGCAGCAGACCTTGTGCTATTAAGTTAAAACTAGTGCCAGCCATACAGCGCATAAACAATATCCTTATAGACAAAGATTCGAACGGTTTAACATAACTGGAAGGCACTTGCATGGGGACTGCCATGAATAAATTATACAATTGATGGGCTAATTACAAAGCAAGACAATATTTTGCTAATTTCTCATTTACAGGGTGTATAAAAAAAACTGAACCCTTTCAAATTCAAATTAGCTATAACGTATTGTAGTAATTTGACAGCTCTAATTGCCTTGAATTAATGGTTGGGTAAGAACACAAGGAATACAGTTATTTCTTTTAAATTTTTGTCCCATGAGTACAAGACCAAGTGTTCTTATCCAACATTAATTTAAAGCAATTATAGCTGTCAAATTACTACAATGCGTTATAGCTAATTTGAATTCGAACACTGTATAACTTTCATTGACAATCAAAGACATACATACATTTCAAATTAACCAAAACTTAACCAATTTGTCCTTAAATAATGTCCATTAGGGCTACAAATTGCTCTTTTTCACGAGCTTGTTGACGTAAAATGCGTTAGACATGCAATCTATCATTTCTATGGAGCATGGATTAATGTGCGATGGTATTATATTATGTGAACGACATGATTTAACATTTTTACACAGACATGCATGTGCCAGTAAAGTAACTAGATTCTGAGTCAATTACTCTTTTAGGGTAAACCATGAGTAAACAAAGCATTTGTTTACATTACGGACATTACATCACCTTTAATAAATCCACATATAAATAACATCGATTATTATATACCAAGTTTCAATGTTCTTGCTTTCTTGTGCCTAAATGGATATCACGTGATATCTCAAAGTCTCCTGGCAACAGATTTGAGCGCTTTTATTCCGGACTTTTATTCACAGGTGAATAATACAATAGTTCAGTAAGAGCAAGGTATATAGCGGTCCCAGTCAATAGGCGTCAGTTAAATATACTATTTTGTATTATATATGTAGATATGCATTCGACTTTCTCAAGAGTTATAACTTACATTATAATTACAACCTTGTGTTTTATCAAATCATGCACATAGTAAAATTCACCCTATTAATATGTCAACTTTAGATCCGATATATCTATAAATTATACGTTTTACTAGAAATAAATGTATGCAGTAACCCATCGCTTCTATATTTTCCCAACTTTGATTAGCATTATTAAACATGAAGTATTAATTGTAATTATTATATATCAATAGTCAAAGTCGCATTTTTCTAGTGTTTTATTGGTTGAGAGCATATCACGTGAGAGTGACGAAATTAGGCTGTCTCCCACGCAACAGCGCGAGAGGGAGATAATACGTTATCGACCGGCGAATAACAAAAAAAAATCACGTGCGCCATCACGTGAAGATGCGACCTTTGGACATGCCTAGTACGTAATTAAAACTTTCGCTTTAAGTAACTGCAGTGTAGCCAGTGTTTAATATAACGTGTTAACAATAAAATATTTCATGTATTTACGTTCATTTGTTCTTTAATTTGTTGTTTCTTTGACTATTGATATATAATAAAACACTTATTTACTGAGACCTCGAGAAAGCAGTGTGTTTTGTGGACCTTCGACCGTCGATGTTTCCCTCGGCTTCGCCTCGGGAAACATCGACGGTCTCGGGTCCACAAAACATACTGTTTCCCTCGGTCTCAGTAAATAAGTGATAATTGGCCAACACTGAAAATGCGCAGGCTCGCGTTGTGTGTTGCCATATCAACTTTCAATTTTTTTAAATTTTTAGCCGGTAAGATATGTCGGTTGATTCATCGTTGGCATTAGCGTCACATATGTATATTTCGTGTCAGGCGGATGATGAACGCGAAAGTCAGCAATCCATGATCATGTTGGGGAAAATAAATTTTTTCAACCGATGAACTGAGATTAGAAAATTAATTGCATCTTTCTAAAACAGATTTGCATTAATGGATGATAAACAAAAACCCCGGGTGGTATTCTTCAAAATCTTTCGTGGGCGATGAGCAGCCAGGATCGAAACCTTTACAGTTTTCTCTAATTGTAATTGTCTAGGCAGACAAAACTTTTACCCTATTTCAGATGAAAAAGACAATTAAGCATACCATATTCAACCTACTTCAGATTATAAAGCGTAAAACAACCCTGTTTCGAGCAAAACCATAAAATATATATTTTAATTTAATTTTACGTACGACGTCAACGTCAGCTAGGATGTCAGGGCTATGCAGAGGACTGGGACTAGGATGTCGTCCTAATGTAGTCCCAGTCCTCTGCTTAGCCCTGACGTCCTAGCTGACGTCGACGTCGCTCCCGAGGGAAATAGTTTTGTTTTCCAGAAAATCCCAATTTTAACAAAAACAACTTTCAACAACATTCATACAACAATTGTATTTCGTGACAAAAACTCTATAAAGTAAACAAGTTTAAATTAAAAGAACCTACTTAAACGATTTCAATTGCATATCCTGTTGCCTGTTGTGTATTTTTCTTCTCTTTTAATTTCTTTATTTCAACACAAGCTTGAAATCGTAGTTTCTAATTGTGCCGCCATTTTGTTCATTTATGCATGCTTAGCCGGTCGGGGCGGGCAACAATTTCTCACTTGTTGCCCGGCGGGATACTGTATATATTGCATTAATCCAAAGCCACGTGACTGCAAATCAGCTAATCACATTTGGTGTACCCCTAGCTATATAACAACATAATATATATTGCTATGCAGAATGGGGTACAAAAGCAAATAAGAATAAGCGGGAATTTAAAAGTTGTTGTCTTAACAATTACTAATTCTTGAATGTTTTTAATTTTATATAGTTTATTGCACATCGTCATGTTCAACACGTGGTATACACAATAGTGCAGTATGAGAAGTGTGGAGCCAAATCTTTTGTCCATGGTCTTCCAATGTATGCTTTCTACACCCTAACTTTCCCAATTTTGGCATTTTTGGTCATTTTTAATTGGCCGAAATGTGTATCGGAGTATATGGGTACAACCTTTGGCAAGTTTGTGAGCCATACTTCTCAATTTTGTACTTTTGTAGCTCTGTTGGTTTTTTCGTCTTTAGGGGACACTCATGAGCCAAGTCCAACTGGTTAGTATATAATTTTAAAACTATTAGATGCCTACATACATGCACCCACATATTACTGATCCCAATTTAAAATGTTTATTTTCTTCAATATATACCGTACTATGAAGAAGCTTTAGGTCATCCGGATCCTGAAAGCCCATGCAACAAGGCTTAAAAATTTATTTAAATATATAAGAAAGACCTATTTTAGACGTCAAATTTCGGTCGAATTTAATTCGTGGAATAAAAATGCTTCTGAATTTCACGCGGCCAAATTGGGAACTTAAATCAATTTCTGACAATTATGTGACGAAAACTGTTGATGAAGGCGTGAAATTAATTACATTAGTGCGGTCTTTTCCGCACTTGATAGCAAGAAAATTAAAGAAAACGCCAGTTTTTTGTAGCTGACAATCAAATGTAATTTTATTAGAATCTTCAAATTTCTTGTATGCTTGCATTGCGAAATAACTATGACATAGCTTTATTTTGTTAAAACATCACGTACATATCATTCTATTTAAGAGGCAATTTTTTCTAGTGTCACCTATTTGCAATGAAAAGTGTTCAAAACCTAAAATCTTTTTGGCTAAATTACTTCGTTTTAGCTTTATTCTTTTGTTTATAGAGTTAGCAACCTTTTTAAATGAATCTGCCAGTTGAGAAACATAAAATAATAGTTAAAAATTGTCAATTTAAAATACAAGTATCAATGATGCTTTAAAATTGACGCCATTTTATAGCCATATATTAATAAGCAAAACTTACTGAACTTCAGAGTAGACATCTTTTTCTCTGGCGTACCATCTAAAATCTCTTTATTTTAGCATTATTTTACAGATAAAGCACTAAACATACTTTTTAAGTTTGTTTGCCGATTGAGAAACGTATCGAAAAATAAAAATTTTGAATTTAGTTATAACCTCAAGTACGTGGTATATTATACGCATTAGTTTTGAGCGCGTGTTACGTAACATACAAAAAAATCTCCTCTTAACAATTCAAAGCTTCAGATCCGTAAACCTAGATCATGGCAATTATTAGCTAATATGCCTTTAATACTATGACATTCATTTCCATGCAACACACTCAATAACATAAGTATAGTATAATAAAGCATGACTGCATGGTCAATCTGTATGAGAGAATCGAAGACAAGAGCATCGTATATTATGAGATCGAGAGGCAATCCCATATACAGGGTATATATGCATGTAGGTCCAAATTTTAGTCATTGGTTCATAATGCAAAATGAAGGCGTGCGCATTAAAAACCGGTTAGAACCGGTTTACTTCGTCTATAGACTTTTATTAAACGAACAAAAACAAACTAAAAAGGCAGAGCTTTATTTTCGTTTCTCAAGAGAAATCATATTGTGAATTATCAATTTTAATCAACAATATAATATGCAGATCATGCGTTCGTATTTTAACTACAGGATTCCAAAATATGCCAACCTCCAATATATTTTGTTTTATTATTTCGTTAGATTTGTTAGTAAGAATTATCAGACTAAACATTTGTAGGCAATTCATTGACATTTTGTTTAATAATCAAAATTAGAACCAACCTTTGCCTTTTAGAGTCACTTTAAGTCTCGTTCACACGAGACATTTTGTCGGCGATTTTGTGTTTCTGACGGTGCAAATGAGTGAACTCGAACACAAAAGTATAGAGTCGCTTTTCAAAAGAAAATTATTCTTTTGCATGTCATTCATTCGATCACATTAGCCAGGAAAAGAAAAATCTCCGACAGACCGCTAGTGCATGAACCAGGCTTAAGCTATCAGTATCAACAGTTATATTCTGATCATAACCTATCCAAAGTATGAATATATTAAAGATGCTGTAAAGTCCATTTTGCGCATATATTCTGCGCATCAACACATTCCAACAGTGGGGGAGCAACCTTTGGAATGTTGTTAATATTTCGCACCTTCCGAACTTTCTTAAAATATATACACAAAAGGAATTCCTGATGATAAGAAACATATTAAATAATCGGTTTAAGAGAATATATATTGCATTTGTTAGACGCAAGGTATATAGGATCAATATTGGTATATAGGATCAATATTTTCTGGCGGATCGACACTATGCATTAATTATTTAAAAATTGGCTACGGCTAATTCTATACGTTCTTTTTTGTTCGCAGAATATGTGATTTACGCATTCATTCTGGCTATGTCTTTACAAGAAGCCCTTAAATTTTATAAAGAACGGTGCAGTTATTTTAATAAATGGTGGAACATCGTATTAGCAGTCATGTTGGTGGGTTTCTTGTTATCTGGCGCGCTTTCGTTGATTGGTTCTACAGCAATAGGAGGATGGTCAGCCGATAAATTAGCGTCACACTGGGATCTTGCAGGGCACCAAATTCTACTTCTTGCCAACAGCTTGTTTTCGATTTCTTCGGTTGTAAGCGTTTTGTATTTGGGTAGTTTGTTCCAAGTAAACTCCGTGTTTGGGCCGTTGCAGCTTTCGACATTACGGATGTTCAAAGACATTTTGAAATTTTTAACGATATTTTTGGGCATTTTCTTTGCATTTACACTGGGCGTGCGGAGTCTTTACTCGTACAATCGAAGTTTACAGGTGGAGTACCTTAACAGCAACAACATTACAGCATATCATATGGATGACGACCTTAGCATGTATGTGTTCTGAAATAATAGTAAAATGCAGTACGCGCGTTTGAGCACGCTCGTGTATGAATTTAGAAATTATAAAATTATAATAAATCATGGTGATATATATAGAGGTTATGAATATTGAATGAGGAAGGCATCGTATAATTATTAAATAGCACATTGACATTTCAAACAAGTTATAACTTCAGAAGAGGTCAGTATAGACAGTGGCGCGTAACGGAGGAAGAGGAGGCCCTTGTAGGCATATTTGGTGCATGTGGGGTCCCCTGTTGACTGTTATCATTGTTTACCGCTGAAATATCATATTTATATTGAATATTTATAGAATGTTCCGAAAAATTCCGTTTCTATAAAAACAACAATAACAGCCTCCAACACATCTAACAACGAATGCGAATAACTTTTGTTTGTTGAGATGGAATAAAAAATCAGTGACCGCGTTGTCGATGACGATGGAAGCTTTATTTTTTAGCATTATTAATTTTGCATTTTTCCAATGATTCTTATATAACCTGAATTTTTTACGTTTTCAAATATTCTGGGCGATAGCCGCCGTGGCTGATCGGGACCCCTAACTGTCGGGGGGCCTTCGTTTTTTAACTAACCCTACTCAATGAGCGTTATATATGCCACTGTCAGTAGGACCATTAATGCATGATTCATGTGCATATTAAATAATTCCAAATTCCAGTCGTGGTATATATTGATGCACAGCAGAAAATCGAGGTAGGGTTTTAATCTGCTGAAAATTTATATCTGCATCTATCAATATAATTTAGGTTTGCAGATACTTGGCAGGTGATGTTTTGGGCATTATTTGATCAAACCAACGTCGAAAATTTTGAAAAGACTCATCCAAGGTTTAAAATCACAAGTAAAACGGGCAAGTTTCTGTTTGCCCTATACCTCATTACAGCTGTGCTTGTGGGGATCAATATGCTCATCGCAATGATGAATAACTCATTCGAATACGTTGCGGTAAGTCCACGAAAAATATCTGAGAATGACTATAAATTATCTGCACGGTCAACGAAATCAATTATATGATTTCGTGCTCCCGATTGTTGGAGGAGCTTAGAGTTTCACTAATAAAAGCGTTTCCGTACCAGGCAATGCATGTTTTTTTTCGGTATTTCGTTTGTAGAAATATGTACGTTTTGGGTGGCATTACCAGAAATTTGGGACATGATGGCCAAGGCGCTCCCATGCATGTGGGAATCGTAATATCTCGCAATTGCATATAGGAGATAGATTTATAAAAGTGAGTGAAAATTTAAAAAATACACGCGATTATGTTGTACTAGCTATATTTCCAAGCTGCAACACTCGAAATATGTTGTTTGGCAGTTAAACATTGCATGCCAGTTAAAAACGAGGAAATAAAACGACGTCTATTCATTATTCCTGACATATGAAACCAGATCGCGAGGTTTATTTTGCAATTGTACGGCCCATCCCGCCATTTATTGATACTAATTCATGTATACAGTTGATACAAGCGAAAATGACGGTCAAAACTGGGCAAAAAGAGCTTTAAATCGACTCATTGTTAAATCTCATTGTGAAGTGTCCGAATTTGGAAATTGAGTTTAATACTGTAGTTCATCATCGCTTAAAGAATCAAATTATTATTTATAAAATATATATAAAACCCTTCGAACTTTGTCAAATCGTCCTAATAGCATGGCTATAACCTACTTTGTTCTACGTAATGGTTAAGGAGATTACGAGCACGAATTAATCTCGTTGCATTATGTTTTTTTTATAGTCTACATTTACCGGTTGGGTTTAGAGTTGAGGACACGATCAGTTTATTTTACAAAAAATTATATATATATATATATATATATATATATATATATATATATATATATATATATATATATATATATATATATATATATATATATATATATATATATATATATATATATATATATATATATATATATATGTACTATTTATAAACCGAGTGAGAGGGCTTTATCGGTGCATATAGACGCGAGCCGAAGGCGAGCGGCTATAGGCACAGATAAAGCCCAATCACGAGGTTTATAAATGACTTCTAAAATTCACCTTTTGTTTTGGGTCCCAATGAAATAATAAGAAATGTTAACTACAATAGTTCTATTCAAACTATTATATGTTTTATCGCCATGCAAACATTCAGTACAAAGAACTTAATAGTTCTATTGTTTTACGATTCTACTCTTCATTGATCAGCAAGCCCACAAATTAATGACTGGATTAATTACCAAGTCATACAAGTCGTTAAACGGAGTTTTCAAATGGAAATTTGAACATATTTGACTTGTGTCGTTAATGAGTCGGTTTCGAAGCGCTCGAAGTGCTGAAGAGGAGCAAACGTTGCTCCAAAGAGCGATGCCGCAAAGTACAAGATATGTGACAAAGTGGGCTTTGACGATTTTTGATTCCTGGAGAGCTCGGCTAGAAAGGTTAAAAAGTGTAGATCGACGATGCTGCATGGTCATGAAACTGATGATATTGGCACAATCCAGACATTAACTACATCGCTGGCGGAGATGAATGAAGCGTCTTTAGCATTTTAGTTAAGCAAGTTTGTTGGGTTTAAAGTGGTGTGTAATCAAAACGAAAGGGTTGTTAATCCCGTGTTTAACAATTGTAACATGCATTACCTTTAACTTTGGAAAATAAAGTATTTATTGATTTCTCGAATATTTGAGTTTTTATTAGGAACAGATTAATAAACATTTTGTTAAAGAATGCTTTATAAAGGTACATGCACCTTTATCATAAAGGTACATGTAGTCTATACATGAATTTTAAATCAGCACACGCCGATCTATATCACGGTATATAAGGGTCATCATGTGACGAGATTTTAAGAAATTCATTGGCTAATTAGCGCTGAATTATTCATGAATTTTAGAAATATATATAAAAATATATATATATATATATATATATATATATATATATATATATATATATATATATATATATATATATATATATATATATATACCGAAAAAGTAGGCGGTTACAGTGCATGGTGGTACAGTAAGCCGTTAATGTTCCAAATTTCTAGTAATGATTACACCATTATTAGTTAGTTATTAGTTATTAGTTATTGATTTTTGTGTTGCAAAAAATTATTAAAGCTTGTGAATAATTATTGCTGCATTATAATGGCTCTAAATTTCCCTGTGCGATATTGTTGGAAAATTCTCCAAAACATAATTTTTTCTTGTATTATAATTTAAATCCCTTCTGACCTTTTGCCTTAGTCATTATATTCCTTCAAATTAATGTGGACTTTTGCTCATAGGTCGACAAAGATCGCTTGAACTGGAAGATGAGCAGAACGGCCATGTGGTTAGAATTCGCAGACGACAAGGATGACTACTTGTTACCCCCACCATATAATGTTCTGCATATTCCAATCAGCTATTTTCGCAAGAAGGTATATGTAATATACGCAATCCAGATTCACTTTATCTATATGTGTCCTGCATGCGGTACCGCACGCTCAGAAATAACCTGACACTGCGGTTGCGAATAATTTAACGACGCAAGTGGCGATAAATGGTGTGAGTTGCGCCAAATCGTGAAAAAATGATCCGGCTCATTAAAATTTTTGTGCTTGTTCTGAAAAACTGAAACGACCCGTTTGGCGCGACGAAACTTACCGCAGCTTTATTTTCGGTTTCCTTTCAACCTCGGCCGTCTTTCTTTCCGAATTTGTAACGAGGAAGCTCATGTGGTGAGTATATTTTTGGTGCGATTTAATTAAGCACGAAAAACGATTTTTCACAGTTGGTTTGCGTTAGAGAAAGATTTAAACCTATAGATATACATGCAGGTGTATAAAAAAAAAGTTAATAGAACTTCAGCGCGCTATTGTATCTGAATTACTCTGCGTATGAACGAGATTTTTTCATATTCGGAAAGATCATGCTTTTAGCTGTTGAATAATATCTTGTTCATGCCATATGGATAAAAAATGAGCAAATACGAATCCGATAAAAATGTTAGTCAGAATCGCATATTTTCACCGTTGAGAGTTGGTTCTAAAACCATTGAAAACTGAACCCCCTTTGGTACTTAAGTTGATGAATTTCACTTCAATAAACGACGCACATATTCATAAGTAGGAATGAATCTTAGTTAAGCCACGACACGTTCGTGATTAATTGCCTTTTCTTGTGCTATGCATTGTTTTAATTTGGCATAGAGGTGAAAATATGCGATTTTGACTAACATTTTTAATCGGCCTCGTACATGCTTATTTTTTCGCCACTTGGCATAAAAAGCATGTCATTCAATAGCTAAAATGTGTATTGAATATGAAAACCAATTGTTCATACACCGAGTAATTCACGTATAATAACGCGCTGAAGTTCGATTACCTTTTTTTGATACACCCTGCATATATATAGCATCGCCATCGCTTGCTTTTATCTGACGTGACTGTACCCTGTTGATTGCCATCTTGCCCATGACAAGAAAATTGAAAAATGTTTAATGCGATTCCAAGCTTGGCCGGACAGTCATAAGTTCCTTTCTAACCATGCATACATCCTTTTGCGCACCAAGTATGAAGTATCGAAGGAATTAAAGCGCAATGGGAATTGGTCGCAAGAACCAAGCCAGCGTTCTCCATTCGGTTCGTGAGAACAAGAATTGATGTTTAATTTAAATTGGAAATTTTACTTTTTTGAAGTCATTACAAAACTTTTCAGTTTTATGATTAGCAAATTCATTTCAGATCTATTTGTTCTATAAAATATAAAAATATTTAAATATTCTCGTCAGATTTATTAGACTCCCATTTTAAAGACATACGACAAATTTGCATGGCAGAAGCAGAAAACGTCTGCTTTGCATGGGAAAAATAAAGATCATGGCCCGCATTCATGGGGAAACTAACAACAAACTGTTATGCTAATGTTTGCTATAGTGGAAAGAAAGGAAAGTGGATCCAGAAAGAAAGAAGGATCCAGAGAAGATAGAAATGAATGATATTGATAACGATGATGGGAACAAAAAGGTAAAACGTTTACCTGTACAGGAAATAGTTATACTGCATTCAATCTTTAATTTACAGTCCTATACGAGTGTTCGACATGTAAAACCTAGGGGATACAGGTTTAAGTAATGGCGAAAAGTAACCGTGACGTTGTAATTCGGACGTTGCATGCATAACAGAGACCTGAGGGTAAGATCGACGCCGCTTGATCTTGCGAAGGCGAACAGTGCAACTTACAGGTCAATCAACATTCAAGTATGCTGGTGCAAAGAGTAAGATTCGTACTCTTTACCTTTAGAAACATTAGAGAAATGATATCCTTCTCAAAATTTAAACGTATACGTTTATACGCATCTTTAGAACTCGACATGGTCTGATATTTGGAGTGTATAGGACTATGTTTAAATTGTATATTATAACGTTCATAATTGTATAATCACTGCATGCTGTCCCGTTAATACCAGCAGCATTGCTGATAGGGTTTTAAACAGTTTCATAAAGTCTTTATTATTATGAATCTTGAAGAAGACCATGAGAGTCACGAGAGAACTGACTACAAGTCTGCAGGTGGAGGTCGAGTTTTTAAGCACATGCAGACAGTCAGAAAGTTTACGTGGAATTGAAACATTTCCAATGTGATCTGAAAAATTTAGAATTTTCAGATAAATATCATTTGTGAAAATAAATTTCATATGCGAGAAATGGATTTTGACCACAAGACCGCAGAAGCAAAAACAATTCAATCGTTTTTGATACGTTATTTTGCATTTTTCCAGTAACCTGATATAGGTGTATTTACAATTAAGTTGTCATAATGCTTACAGTATGCGTCACGTTGAAGACATCATATTACCTACTTCCCAAATTAAAAAAAAAACACACAAAAAACCCCGAAAAATAAAAGGCCGAAAATATTCTTCAGCTCACAACTAGACGCATTATAACATATGTTAGTTAAGAAATAATGCCTCGTGAGAAGGCGGGGGGGGGGGGAGGCTATTTCACCGAGTATAATCAATTAGTTCGATTACGCAAAGAATATATAGTACGAATACTTTAAGCCATGTAATATGAATGAAGTATTGAGAATATTTTATGCCTATGTACTTGCCTCGTTACCAGGCGCTAATAAAAAAAATTCATGAGAGTCATGAAGTAGTGCATCGCGACACACAAGCGCAGGGGTTTATGGAACGCTCATATCCCATTCCCCTTTGCGCGCCTATAATGTGACGCACGCGACTTCATGTAAACCTTTTATATAGTGACTCGTATGTGAAATCGTTTTAAAGCGCCTGGGGACGAGGCAGCCTATGTACGCTATGTTGTGAAATCCAGAAAAAGCACTTCAAAATTGTTTACATGTACATATTACCAACACATATTACAGTACCCATTTCCGAAACCGGAACGGCCATCTTAAATCGCTCTATGCTGCGTGGTGTTTGGCAGATATACTCCAGATTGTTACAATAAAAAAGGATCCCTATTTTTAGACTCGTGTGGCAAAGGAATGGCACGAGTAATTAATACTTCCATGTTTAGCAGATCATTTATTACTTAGGTCAAATTACAAAAGCATTCATCTTTTGTCATATTTTGCTCAAAATCCTGAAAATGCCCGTTTTTCTTACAGCTTAAGAATCTGGATCGTAAAAGAATTATCCTTCAAGACATAGCTCTTCGTTATCTGGAAAAGAAAACTAAGGAATCGGAAGAGGTATGTAAATTAATATCATTATGTAAAATCGCGCTGATCCCTATTGGTTGACGCTTCTCAATTGGTGTGCAACCGTATAAAATACTGCAGAGTTCTTATTGGTTGTTAGTTGAGAAAATATATGCTGAATAAATAGTAAATCTGGATAAAATTTATATGTCACAGATATATGTCTCGTGCATTTTCGTATTAGTTCTGTCAAATTCAATACGATAGAATATTTGAATTTTATACAACTCGCTTGATCGCGGTAAATTGATATTAACGCGCAACGATAGCCACATGGTTACGTTTTCCTGTAAGTAAACTTTCGAAGGGAAGCATACCTAATTTTAGTGTGTAGTGATAACCAATTTGTGCAGTGATAAAAGTAAATGTGCAGTGATAAATTGTAAAATGTGCAGTGATAAAATTTGCTGTAATAAGTTATTAATTAAAAGAACATGAGGTAATGAGCAGAAAATCAGAAGTAATAATTCGTCTTTACACTTGACAACAGTATTAATCAAAACATTTTGAATGAGAATAATTTGAAAATTATCTAACGTCCGCACTAATGAACAAATTCTCTCACCAGAAATCATTTTATATGAGCTTGGAAAATGGAGTGAATGACACTTAACCTTTTGTAATTTGTGAATAATCTCCAGAATTCTATACGATTGAATGTTCCCGCACATTGCAGGAAATGCCCTTTTAGAAAGCCTAGATTCGAAATTGATTTTCTGTGGGTATCCGCCCCTGGAAATCGGTCCAGAGATTTGTCACGCCTAAGCCATATTTCATTTGCCAAAGCAAAAATATTTCTTTTCTACAAGCATGTGATTGTGAAACTATGCTGTCATAGATGATCGTAACTGCAGGTTCTGTTAAGGCCGCCCAGAGTGGTGGCAGTGAAATATACGTAAATATAGGAAACTGTCAATTCTAGACTTTCAGAATGCAGAATTTGGCCATTTCTGGGATCTGAGATTTCAAAATTTTCCCGGGGAGAATGCCCCCGGATCCCTCTAGTCATAGTGTTAGAAGATGGAATCACAAGCGGCCCCTACTCAAATTTTGCCCTAGGCCCCCAAATTAATTTCCCTAGGCGACCCTGCATGGGTGCTGTGCAGTGTATGTTGGTCTTGGCATTTTTTAATAATCAATTGTAGTCTGTTTTGTGGTTACACGTTTTTATAAGGATGTGTTTAGATATTTTCAGGGCGTGTTTCTGCTCGGCTAAACTTTGCACAAAAATGTGCAGTGATAAAAAATTATTAAAATTAGGTATGAGCGATAGTAACTTTTCCCACACTCTTTCCAGATAACTAAACTGTGACTGAACAAGTTTATAATTTACAGTTTACGCATATCATAGGAGCATACAGATGTGGCTATATAGTTGTTTTGCAGATCCTGCACTTTCCTGTACCATTCAATATAGGAGTTGAGATTTCCATCCGTCAAACATGTAATAATTATAATTACTTTTCGCATAGACCTTATGCATAATTACGTTGTCTTTTGGAGGCTGCTCAAGCCAATAAAGATCCTATAGTTCTTTTTAGAACTCTTGCGCTGGTATCCAGATAGGTTTTACAGAGTAAAAGTAACGGCAATTACAGTCCGCTTTTGTCGACCAGTACGAGAACAAGTGGCGCCGGTTTTACGTATTGTGTTTCTGGTTGTTTTACCAACAATAAAAGAAATCCCGAACTAAATTCTGTTATACTGTACAGTATATAAAGGAGTTATGTTTGGTGCATTTATTGTTGGTCGATAATTTGTTCTTGTAGGCTTTGGAACATTCGAACATGGCAGCTGGTTAAATCATTTAGGTTTTACTTCCTCGTAGAAAATGCAAAAGAACACACTCTCTAGCCTGTTGTTGGAGAGAAATATTTGCAGACAATTAAATTTATTCACATCTTACGGAGTTCTTTGTATTACACAATTTTACCATTTGGAAAATTATAAAAGGAAAGCTCTGGATTTCTTTTATTGCTGGTAAAACAACCGGGAACACAACACGTATAAAACCGCTACTTCTTTAGCCTGCGTATAGCAGTCGCTTTATTTTATTGAAGGCGTTGAGGATTTTTGACATAATGGCGGGCCATTTATTAAAAAATCCTCAAAATCTTCAATAAAATAAAGCGACTGCTACACAGGCTATGTTGAAAGTATACACTCGTAAACTTTATATAAGATAAACATTACGGACTTCCGATTTGTTTTATTAGTTAAGCGGTCACGTGTTTAATTGGAGACCATGTTGGTTTTGTCGGGTTTATGAAAAACGTCGAACAGTGAACTCTCGTTGATATTGCTTTGTTAACAAATAGTTTTTATATTCTTTTAAATTAAATCATTTCAAAAGGTTATGGGCCCAGGGACGTATGCGTAGGAGGTAAACAACGAAGCAAAATAAGCAAAATAAAGAGGTAGAACAAAGTTTTTCGCAATCGGAAGTTGGAAATATATTTGGTATTGTAAATATGGCGTCAGGTTTGGACGTGAAAACGACGAGTATAATTCCGTTGAATGGCAAAAATTTCCCCACTTGGAAAGTTCAATGTCGAATGGCACTTATGAGAGATGGTGTATGTGGAATTGTGGCCAAAACTGAAGTGTCGCCAAGTCCAGATGAAGCCGAAGATTTAGCAAAGTTTGTTGCGAGGAGAGATCGTGCCTTGGCAACAATTGTTCTGTCGGTCGATCCGTCGTTGTTGTATCTCCTTGGAGATCCACAAGACCCTGCTGTGGTTTGGGAGAAATTGACCAATCAATTCCAAAAGAAAACGTGGGCAAATAAGTTGGCACTACGTCGTAAACTCTATTCATTGCGGTTAAAAGACGGTGAATCAATTCAGAAACACATCAAAGAAATGACTGAGATATTTGATGGATTAGCGGTCATCGATGACCCTATAACGGAAGAGGATCGAGTTGTTCATTTGTTAGCAAGTTTACCTGAGTCATATGATATACTGGTTACGGCGTTGGAGGCAAATGTTGAAGTTCCTAAAATAGAAACTGTGACCGAATGTTTGTTGCACGAAGAACGAAAAATGAAGGAGAGAAGTGGGCCTGAGACTAATGATGAAATGAAAGCTATGTTTGCGAACAGACAGTCTAAAGGCAAGGGTCCCAAATGTTACCATTGTGGAAAGTTTGGACACATTAAACGAAACTGTCGAGAACTGAATAGTCTAAAACATGATGGGGACAAAAGTGAGTTTAATGAGGGTATTGACAACAAACATAAAGCTAACACTGCAGCCAAATCCAGACGAACAGACAGCAGCTCAGATAGTGATGAAGGGGGATTGATGGTGAATCATGCATTTAGTTCTGTAAACGGGAGAACAAATACATGGATAATTGATTCTGGAGCAACTTGTCATATGTGCAATGATGTGAGTCAGTTTGTGAAATTGCATAACTTGGAAAAGCCTGAAGATGTTACTCTTGGAGATGGTCATGTTGTCAAAGCAACTGGACGGGGAGTCGTTAAAACAAAAATAGAGTCTCCAAATGGCCGAAAGGGAAAGAGTTGTGTACTGCAAGATGTTCTTTATGTTCCAAGCTTATCGTATAACCTAGTGAGTGTGTCTAAAGCTACAAAGTCTGGAAAGACTGTGAAGTTTAATGAAGATGAATGTCACATTCTTGATGAAAGTCAAAAGCTGATTGCCACTGCTAAAAGAGTAGGAAACCTGTATTACCTGAATTGCACGAACAGTCATCAAGCAAACCCTACTGTAGGATATTCAAGCATGGGAAGCAAAGAGGTCACCTGGCACAAGCGATTTGGACATCTCGGTGTTCAAAACTTCCAAAAGTTGGCAAAAGAAAACCTGGTTGATGGCTATGACTATGACAAATCAAAGGACATTGATTTCTGTGAATCTTGTGCAGAGGGAAAGCATCATCGAAGTAAATTCCCAGTCAACGAAAGTCAACGTGCTAAAATGCCCCTTGATTTGGTACACAGTGATGTATGTGGTAAAATGAGTGCAAAATCGCTTAGTGGAACTGAGTACTTTCTAACACTTATCGATGATCACACTCATTATGTATGGGTTTATGTCTTGAAACACAAAGACGAAGTCTTTGGAAAATTCTTGGAGTGGAAAGCCTTAGTCGAGAAATCCTCTGGCAGGAAGGTTAAAGTCTTCCGCACAGACAACGGGGGGGAGTACACCTCGACAGAGTTTGAGAATTATCTGAAGAAAGAAGGGGTAACACACCAATTGACTGTGCCCAAGACACCGAAACAAAATGGAGTCGCTGAAAGGATGAACCGGACCCTGGTGGAATCGGTGCGATCCATGTTAGCAGATGCTAAACTCCCGCACAAGTTCTGGGCTGAAACACTCCCAACTGCTGTTTATCTTGGAAACAGAAGTCCCTCAGTTGCAGTCAAAGGAAAGACTCCTTTTGAAGCCTGGACAAGTCAGAAACCTAATGTGAAGCATCTACGAGTGTTTGGATGCGAAGCGTATGCTCATGTGCCAAAGGACGAAAGAAAGAAACTGGACTCGAAAGCCAGAAAATGTAT
>CACRXK020003704.1:0-30055 GCA_902702795.2 Paramuricea clavata | reverse complement strand
GCTGCATTCGCGTTTTCAGGCGAACGTAAGTCCCATTCTATAAAGTTACACTTTGATTAAACCAAGTGAAATAGGTGGCTGATGTTCGACAATACTGGAAAAAACTTTTATTGTTCTTGCAAAGAACCCCAAGGTCTTGATCGTATCACGGGCTGTCTGTGCTCATCAATACAGCATATTTATCATTATGTATCTTTCAGTGCGGTATCGACAAGTTTCTGAACACGTTTTGCTCTTTTCGTTGCTTCATCTGTACATTGTTTCACAAGAACATCAGAAGGTAGCGGACCTCCGCCTAAATAACAATATACAGAATCTCTTTCATAATGAAACAATCTAAATTTTGTAGGAATGTGAAAGTCGCCATTAAAATGAGGATGAGAGTACATGAGAGTTGTCAGTCCTTGGTTAACTGTTCTGAATGCTTGCCCAACACTATCATGTATTTTATTGAAGTTAAAACATAGTTGGAACATTCATCAAACCTTTATTTTGTTAATCTAGATCTTGAAATGTCCTCCGTAACAATGCGTGACTCTCAACTCTCATCATCTCTCGGGGCTTAATGATTGATATAATAGAACTTATCAAGTGTAGATTCGTACAACTGATCTCAAAAGTTTAAAATGCATCAACAAATTATGAATGCGATGTACTCGCGAAGCGTAAACTGGATTTGAAATACAGTACTTAAAATCAACGAGAGTTATGCGAAACTTTGTAAGCAAATTGACGTTGCCTTCTACTCCTTCTTAGCTTTCACATTATAAATACAGTAATTAATGTACCATGTGTAAAAAATAATAAGCGAGAAACCGTTTATTACCGGCGAATAAAACGAGGCGCTAGTCGAGTTTTTTACGTACTTTAAGGTATACGTCGGTAATAAACAAGTTTCGAGTTTGTTATGAACACAAACGTGAGAGTATAACCTGGTTTATGAACAGAACAAAGTTTTCCTTGAGATGTAACAACAATTGTCATTACTCCAGTTGCTAGACTTTCTTCATCGTCAGTGGGATCAGATATAATCACTGAACTACAAACAAAAATGAAACGATACATCATAAATAACGCGAACACCGACTAAGTCAAACACATCATTGAACAGACATTCCAAATACAAATATCGCGTCTAAAATTACACAAACAGTGTATTACAACAACTTCAAAGTAAACCGGTACAAATATGTCGTTTAATTAAGTTCACTATCAAGTATCATTTGGGAATTCACATTTAGGGATTTTCGTTATTTTTTATTACCTGGGGACGGTTGTTCAAAAGCAGGTTAACTTAATCCAAGGTTAACTAAACTTCCCAACATTTTGTTCATAAACATGGAAATATTTTTCTATGACTTGTCTGCATCAACAGAAGTTTTATTTTCCAACGTTGTGAAATAAATAGACGTGCAGAAATACGCAAACCGAAACAGCGAGTTAAATTTGAAGCCAGGGTTAGCGCTCTTAGCAGCTTTGAATAAGCGGCCCCAGGGGTCGATTGTACGAAGGCGGGATAATGCAATCCACAGGATAGTGATTTTTTCAAGCTTTCAAAAAAAATGTCCGTTGATTGGTACAACGCATATTTAACTTTAGTATTTAACATTTCTTTTTATGCATATCCGCAGCTTTATAGCTTTTCAAGCAATTTTACAATAGAAGACTATTTTACTCATCAACGACGATTGCCCTGGTTTCATTAGGTTCTTCCTGGACTTTTAAACAATTACAAATATGGTCGTCTCGTCTGGTGGTTGTGCATGGTGTTGTACTCAGGTTAATGTCTTTGCTCATGTTACTCTGTGTTTCCACACCAGGAGAGCTGAAAAATTGCTTGACTACGGTGTAATCAGAACATCGTTGCCCGCATGCTTATGATGTTACAAGGAACGATTTGCAACGACGTTCTGCAAAACAACATTCTGTGGAACGACCTTCTGCGAGAAGGCCTTCTGCAAAACGACATTCTGTGGAACGACCTTTTGTGGAACGACATTCTGTGGAACGACATTCAGCGAGAAGGCCTTCTGCAAAACGACATTCTGTGGAACGATCTTCTGTGGAACGATCTTCTGTGGAACGACATTCTGTGGAAGCAGGCCTCGAAATAAAGCTGGACGTTATACCGGTCATTATGACCGGTGGATCGCTAAATTTACTGGTCACAACGGAATTTATGCCGGTCATTGTCACTCCTTAGCTTCTTTTCCTCCTCACCGACTCGTAACTTTAGAAACAATTGTGTATTTTAATTGTATTTGGATACAAAGTAGAAGTATGGCGTTTATCAAAGCTGTAGTAGTAATCATTACTAATAACATTAACATTGTTTAATAATATATTAAGTCGCAAATGACAACTGTAGTTTGAGTTGCGAGCACGCTTTAAGGCTGCATTATAGTTACGCGTTTTTCATACGTGCGTGTACGCATGTAAAAGTTGAAATTGCTTTACATCCTACTTATGAAATAACTAAATTTATAAAAGGACAGCATTCAGTTTTGTGTATGATTTAATGTGAATTTGTTAAGATTATATGAAATTATATGAAATTTTAAAAGATTGAAACTTTTCAGTCGCACGTGTGAAAAACGAGTAACTGAAAAACAGCCCTTAGGCACAATGCTTGCGGTATATCGTATCTGTATGAGAAAATGTCGCCGTTCTTATTACCTGCACCGTAGACGGACATACACTTCTTTGGAAAATTGGAAATAAAAAATATGCTCCACTTTTGAACGTACAGTACTTTTTTATTAATTTACCGGTCACACATGTCCGCCAGGCGACGATATTTGCCGGTCAAACTGAAATTATACCGGTCAGTGACCGGCACTTATTTCGAGGCCTTCTACGAAACGACCTTCTGTGGTACGACATTCTGTGGAACGACATTCTGTGGAACGACATTCTGCGAGAAGGCCTTCTGCAAAACGACATTCTGTGGAACGACATTTTGCGAGAAGGCCTTCTGCAAAACGACATTCTGTGGAACGACATTCTGTGGAACGAAATTGCGAGAAGGCCTTCTACGGCGCGATCGTTCCAAATTGTCCCATTTAACATCGTCTGACAACATGCTACGCGACTTCTCCATTTTCAAGCGACTTACTTGTCAATGACAGCAAACGTCGAGGCGACAGGTTGTTCTTTTACATTCAATGCAATTTCATTTTTCTCAGCAGGTTCTGGAGTGTTGGTTTCTTCGTTTATTGTAATTTCGTATAGTCTTGCTAAGTATTGAAAATAGACAGACATAAATTAATGATCTCCGTCTGTAGACAGGTCACACGATAGACGCACAATTAACTCTCAATCGCTAAAGCGAGGCTCTGTAGCCAAAGTGACATACTTTCCAAAAGGATGTATTGTAATTCCCAACCATGATAGTCGTATATGCAAACTCACTGTATGTAGGAATCATATAGTTTGAGCAAGACTTACTTGGCGATTACAAAGTTACATGTGTGTAGAACTGCTGGTGCTTCTTCAATGGTGCATTACGACATAAGTAGTGTACAAGCCGAATGCTTGAAAGAAAATGTGCCAGTGTAGGTACAGTAGCGACGATAACAAGGCAGCTGACGAGAGAGATTACCTGAGGTTCTGCTTAATATATATTTTAGGTATCTCTCTCAGTCTGCAGCTGTCTTGAAAGAAAACGCGGCAAAAAGGATCATACTAATTTCGTGCAATCTAATTTGGATAATATCACAATCAGGAATGGTAAGCATAGAAAGTCACTTACTATTGCGGATTGCCCCAAGAAATGCAATCATACTCGCATCAGTTATGTTTCCATCATAATTGAGACACACCATATCAGCGTACAAACACCACACAAGCTAAAATAACCAGAACATATCAGATTTGTATGTTTGGCTGATTGTAGAGATTTCCGCAGTCGCAGGCTTTATCGCTCTGTTGGACAGCGCGGGAGGGTCTGGGCAGACGAACATGCTTTGTCAGATCCAAGTCGTAGCGTATTGCTGGTTGTTACCAGTGAGCCTCTATATATACCTGAAGCAATGTGAGAAAAGTGAAGATGGCAGACGGCCAATAGCTATGAAGGTCGTCAACAGTTTTAATACCATTTCCCCAGCTAATTCCAGTTTTTCCTAACAGACCGTATCGCTAAACAAGTTATCAAACGTATTATTCTTTAATAAATCGATGTCAAAATACGAAATTTCGGCACACTCCCTACCAACAGGTGAGAAAACTGTCGTCGCTGACCAAACAACAAAAACATAGATTTCGCTAGCCTGTCTCTCGTACTGCAACAGAGGAAAAATAAAAGCAACATAGCAGATGTAAACGTTAATAAACGTTAATCAAGACCACAGTTACTTGTCGCAATCGGGAAATTAGCAGTCAAGAATTCTTCGCTGAGACATGGCCGAAAATAGCGAATAATCTTGAGCAGCAACGTAATATTGATGGAATATTACTTAAAATTTGCAGTACATGCGTTTGTTGTCCAGAACAAAGTATAAATCTATGCTTTTTGAGTGATACTTTGTTAACATTTTTTGAGTGATATTTTGCTAAAATCAGATTGAAATCCTTCTCAAATTCGTCAAACGTTTTATAAACGTTTCCATCGATTTACAGGGTTGAAAATGTAAGTGAGTGATGGTGTTATTATATCCGTTAACGCCTTGAGCAGTTATTTTATCCATACCTGTAGCTTTTCAGACTTTCAGTCGTCTTAAACTTGTGGCAAGATTTCGGTAATTTGAGAAAACATGAAGCTTGCGCCAAAATAACGGTCAGAGCACGCATCAGTATTCGATTCATTTCTAGGTTGACTGGTTAAGTCACTTCAGCCGCTAGCTTAGGACAAATTTTTACGAAATATTCATTAAAGGTATCGGTCATTGGTTTATCATCTACGATAGCGGAATTATTTATGAGAAGTTCATTTGTATTAGTCGATTTCCTGCTTCTGCTGTATCTTATAGTCAATGAATGAATGAAATTCGCACTGTATTTCACTTTTTGGCACTGTATTTCGAAAAAATTACACTGCTCTTAGTAAATTAGAATTTATTTCACCCAAATTATTAACATCGGTGTTAAACACAGTTATATTCATAATATTAGCATGTTGGTTTTAATAATCAGTCTTCAAATATAATAACATCTTGGAACATTATGAGTAAAATAGTAAAACTAAGATATCTAGTTTCTATGTATTGAACTAGTTTGAATCTTCATCAGAGTCATCGCCACCACGGATGATTTTCTTTTGTTGATGGAATAACTTTTTGGTTCAGTTTGGATTTTTAAAGTTCGGAGGTTGACTAATATCTCTGCTGTAGTCAATCACACCTGCACATGCAATTCTCCATTCTAACAATTTCTCCATTCTAACATTTCACATGGAAAATCATCACTGCCTCCGAGATCATCAAAACCAACAATAAAATCAACAGTTTTGGAATCTTTAATGAGGGCAATGGTCGGTAAAACCACAACTCGAAGCCGCTTCACAAGGAATGGACTCTTTTCAGCATCAATTTTTATAAACTTCGCTTCTATATGTTTTGGGGCCAGAGTTGCGAGATGTTTATCCACAATCTTACATCTCCATGTACTATCACGATAGAAATGACA
Organism: Paramuricea clavata; assembly: GCA_902702795.2. NCBI lineage: Eukaryota > Metazoa > Cnidaria > Anthozoa > Malacalcyonacea > Plexauridae > Paramuricea > Paramuricea clavata. Next base: position 24,433 of record CACRXK020003704.1, on the reverse strand, counting down.
GATGACTTTATCACTTTCTTTACAAGCTGAGAAGAAATCTTTTTCCTCAGCTACTGCCGTGTATTCCCCATGGCCTTTCTGTCGCAATTCTTGTTTTAATTCTTGCTGCTTTTTAGTTGTTGTAGACGTCTTTCTCGCACCATATCAATGTCGTCTTCTTTTAAGTTTTCAAGCCGGTTTAATTCAGAATCTATTTGTTCTTCGACAATACTTGCAGCTTCTAAAACCTTTTGTTGTATCAGAGATTCAATGTTGCCTTGAGCAGCCATTTTGAAACTTTCAATGTCACCCAACCTCTGCCGCAGCGACTTTTCAATAAACCTTTTCAATAATTACATCATGAGTACGTTATTGGCCCGGGAGCCTCGTTGTCATGAATCGTGAGCCAATCGCATTCCGTCTTGATTCATGAGAGCGAGGCTCCCAGGCCAAGAACGTAATCATGACGTAATTATCAAAAAGCGTATTGCCACCACCTGAACAGGTGGGAAAACTGTCGTCGCTGACCAAATTTATCGCGGACGCTTTCTTTTTGCCAGCAACAATTGTGAAAACAACAAAAACACAGATTTCGCCAGGATTTTTAGTTAGTTACAACATTTCAACATTATAAAGCTAGTTCGATCATATTAAATATATTTTGAAAACCTCATTATTACCTGAATGCTGTTTTGTTTTTTGTTTTTTTTAGGGTTAGTAATCCAAGTGAGTTTATATGTATAAACTTTAAGACCTGACCAGGAACGACTGCGAAAAATGCAGCAAAAGGTCCTCTGGTAGGAATTGAACCTACGGCCCTACGAGTCCGGTACAGCGCTCTAACTAACTGAGCTACAGAAGCCAGCTGTTGAGCTGTAACCGTAAGTTCATGTATATATAGGTAATCGGGTGTGCGGGTTGTGATAAGTAGTGTATATATACTCACTTGGATTACTAACCCTAAAAAAACCCAAAAAACAGCTTTCTAATATTAATTCCACCAAGTGAAGTGCAAGAAACAAGATCATTATTACCCAGGCCTTAAAATATCGGTCGGTCACGGACATTGTCCGACCCATTCGTGAAATCGTCCAACGTAGAGAGGAAACCACCGGACATTCTGTCCGATCAAAATGAAACTGAGGTTTATTGTTTGTCCGACCCGAGTGTATTGGTGTCCGACAGAACTGCAACCTCGTGCTTTGTCCGACGTAATGTACCCTAGTCCAGGACTAGAGGCTTGTATGAAAAATCAGAGTATACTATTGTACAAAAGGTGAACTGGAAATGTTGTTTTAACGTAGTCAAGCGCGGGGTGGCGAGCGAAATGGTCGAAATCGAATTCCTTTTTAATACTGCTGTTCTGGCAAGCAAGTTAATTTTGGCGTGGAAATAAGTATGAAAGAAACAAATTATTTAATATCTTTACAACATTTACCGTTATTCATTTGTGCCATTTGGACTTATTTCCGAGTCAAAACTGAACTGAAGGTCATCGGAGTGATCGGACATATGTCCGACCCAAACTCAACGTCACCCGACATTATGTCAGACGGCCCTGTAAAAGATATTTTAAGGCCTGATTACCTGGCCTTCTAAAATGCATAGTTCCTCGAGGTCAATCATTTCTGAACTACAAAATGATAAAGGATAGATAACCTTAATTGATGACTAACTTTTTACAACATTTAAAACATTCTTGCCTATATAATAATTTAGTTAGCTCTAATTTCATAATTTACCAAGAGGTACAACATTCCACTTACTTTGATATCGTATCAGCAATAAACTGACTTAAAACTTGAGCTTGTTCACTCGGAGGTCCAGGACGAAAACGTGGAGAAGAAAGTGGAGGAAGTTCAATATTCGGAACTAAAATACAAAACAATCATCATGAAACATTTTCCACTTCACAGCCTTCACCACTAGAAGGTGCTGTCTAAATCAAGTGGCGTAAAATTGTCTATAATTATAGGCGAGCTTTAGACAACGAACTTTTCCTGCGCTAAACCTACTATAACCTATACGATAAAAGAGCGGCGTCAAATCAGTTAAGTTCGCATGTTTGATTAGGTTCGACACGGTACAACCAGTGAACTCAATTTATTTTGCTTTATGATAAAAGACATGGAGTTCACTCATGGGCACAACATACAGCAATTACAAACAGTATTATGCGACATAGGTTCGACATATACATGAGTTTAATGCAACTAATTCACAAATTTTTAACGTACATTTATATCATATGATTATGATATATTAGCAATTTACAGTAGCACTGAAGTCCAACGTCTAAATCAGTTTCCTCACAAAGGTTTCACCCATTTCTTTATATTGGGGCCTGGTGTTGAAAGCCGGTTAGTCTAATCACGGTTAATGGACCTGGTCCTAGAGGTGTAATCCTAGTTTAAACTTGGAAAATGGTAAAACTTCAAATCGTAATGGTAAAACTTCGTACAATCCTGTAGAAGCAGATGAAAGCAATAAAACCCTTTTAAACTATTGAAATTGAAATAACAAAATGCTGCCTAATTTATTATTATAAAAACTTGGAAACTTTTTCCAGAAATCTTGACTGCATCAGTTAAATTCGCGTATTTACATGTACGTACCGGAGGCGAAGTGGTTCTTCTTTTCTAACCACGCCTATACATGTCCGACATGTCTTGTGTTGAAACATGATTGGGCTCATGAGACGAAAGGGACTGAAGAATATTGAAGTCATTTGTATGTGTTTGTATATACAATTGTGCTACTTGCTTTAACTCCGGTTTTATGCACTTTATTTTTATGACCAGGTATACACCTTTGAGTGTGTTTGATCAGCTAAAGTATGCAGCAATAATCATGGGAGTACCAGTCAGGTACAACTAAAGACTGTGAGCTTTGACCAACTAGTCCCTGTGTGCTATTTTGTTGGAGCAGTGGCGTGCTGGCAGAGGGGGCCGGGGGGCCGCGGCCCCCCCCCAGCTGGTAATTTTTGGGGGGCGCAAAAATGAAAAGGGGGCGCCGATCCCGCGCCGAATTTTGAAAGTAGATGGGAAGAAACGCATTCGAAAAAATTAGTTACTAATTCCGCCAAGGAAAGATGTGTTTATAGACTTATAAACTAAGCGCATAGGCGACAAAGTGAGTATATTAAATTGCAGACTATTTTGTCTAACCGTATTTGCTACCTCACGACTCACACGAAATCACTCGTTCATATAGAAACACGATCAGTGATCACACGCAATGTCTCATTACCAGAATATTGATCAGGCTTCGAAGCGATCACGGGAATTATGCCCTTTTTTGCTGGTATTATGCCCTTATATTATGCCCTTTATTATGCTTCACGAATCACGAGAGCGGCGCAAATTAGACAGTTGAAGTTATGATAACTGATGTAAAGTTGTGTACGCAATTTATTTGTTTGCGCAAAAACATCATGAGTAATGTAAGTAATGAGATATAATGCTGAAACGCGCCCTTTTGACAGCCAGACGAGGAAACCTTAAAATACATAATCGTGGGGTCCGTGTGTTATTGTATATAAAAGGGCTGTAAGTTGTCAATGTATTCAGATCACTAGATCAGTAGAAAATAGAATTGGAATTAGATTAATTGCTGGAAGTAGTTAGCATTGCCCAATTTAAGTACTACTACTAAATTCTAACCAATTTGCAAATTTCGACACGTTGTAATGCCGTTTCCTGACCATCAGATTTCTGTCAAATCTTCCCCCCAAAGTCCATGAAATGGCATTTCAGAAACTTTAAATTCAAAAATTTTCCGGGGGGGCATGTCCCCGGACCCCCCTAGACAAACCTCACACCTGCGGCGCTTGGCTCGTGCCTTCGGCCCTCGTTTATCAAGCGTAATAGTATAGGGGCGCATATTGGTTGCCAGTCGACTGGCCCCCCCAGAAAAATAGTACCCAGCACGCCACTGGTTAGGGTAAGGGTTAGGGTAAGGGTTAGATTAAGGATTAGGCTTAGAGATAGGGATTGAGTTATATCTGACGCCACAAACAACACAACTAGCCGATCACGTGATCAGTTCTCCTCTACCCGAGGAACTAGCCCAAATATGGCGAATAAATTGACAAAACGAAAATATTACATGACGTTCCAACAAAAATAACAGAAAGGATTGCGGGCGCAAGCGGAAGGCGAAGGGAGAATATATTATATAGCAGGGATGAAACACCGGTAATGTGATCGTGTGATGTGTTCCATAAGTAGCCTGGTCTCTCGGAAAATTCCAAAACTCCTCCTGCCAACTCCAACAACGCCTACGCGCTTAATTAATGAAAATAAACAATGTTTGCTATACCTGTTAATATGAAATATTTAAATGTAGCGACCAACGGGTTTTTTACATTATTTAGTTTTGTTATTATTTAGTCATTACATCAAGAGACCAGGCTAGAACACATCTCGCGAAAACCGCCAAGAATGTCCGCTGTTATAAATCACATAAATTAGATTGATCAGTGCTTTTTTGGTAATGGCTAGGCTTGTTGATGTAAGAGAACATCGACTGTCGACTGAGCCTTAATTAAAAAAAACCCACAAAAAGCTTAAACGGATAGTCTAGAAGAATTTTAGGTGATAAAAAGTCAGGTGATATTTGTTTCATCCCTTCTATTTATTTCTTCCCTCGCCTTTTCGCTCGCGCGCCCGCATTCCTTGCTGTTATTTTCGTTGGAACGTCATGTAATATTTTCGTTTTGTCAATTTATTATTTTATTCGCCATATTTTAACAATCGTTCGAAGCAATGTTTCTGAGCATACATAAGCGCCCTGTTTGAAGCTATTCACTGTAAACGCAAGCTCTTATGATTTATACAGGTAAGTGCAATAATTTAAATATATTACGTTATGATGTTTATTCATATTACGTTTAATTAATATGTTTTATTCATATTCATAACACAGTTCTTAGTTGGACCCCCTGTGGCATAGCGGGACTAAATCGTCGGGCTGGCGACGCTACCATAATAATGATATAAACAACATATAAAATGTCCAGTATATTGTAACTGAAATTCCTGGAAATTGGACGGAAACCTGCATAAGACCCATTAAGCCTGATTTCCACTAGGCGGAATTTTGCGCGCGCAGCGGAAATTTTCTTTGTCTTTTCTAATTAGTTCCACCTGAGAAATCACAAGACAAAGAAAAATTCCGCTCCGCGCGCAAAATTCCGCCTAGTGGAAATCAGGCTTTAGACCTAATTGACGTCACAACCAGGATAGACATGTTTTAAAAAATTAAAAAGAATATCAGTGAAAAGCTTATATCTGGTGAACTCTATGTCTTTTATCTGGAACGATAACATGCGGGGGGGGTGAGGAAGCCCACACTGTTAGCTACGCCACCTTCATACGCTGACGCGCGCTGATTCGTTATAGTCTGCGCGGAGATGGCGTATAAAGGGACTATATAGCGTGGAAATGGCGTGGCGGGCTGACGCCACTGCTCACGCAAGGCTTCGCTTTATTACTGCGAAATGACTGAAGTTATCGTTCCAAGTAAGTTCACTGGGTATATCCGACGATGTATATATATATATATATATATATATATATATATATATATATATATATATATATATATATATATATATATATATATATATATATATATATATACAATATGTCGAAATCCACAATGATTTTGTGTGAAATGAAGTATAATATCTTTTATACCGAGAACGACAAAAGAAAATCTTTAAAAAAGGTTTTGAAATATATTGAATCATTCTTCCAAATGGGGGAAACCTAATTTTTATTGCTATTTCCCTTTAATATATTGAACAATCGTAAACCGAAGTGTAGATGAATAGATTAAGGATATCCCGAGCCGTGGTAACCAATCAGAACTCTCGAAAATCGAGAGTTCACATATATAATGACGATACATTAACTGGTTTGTATCCGGTTTTTTATTATCTCAAGACTCAAATTATTATATATTGGCTTATGCATCAATACTTTATCAAGGAGTGTATTAGACATTTCATTTTAATTTCGCGTCAGTTGTACACTTTACTAATTAAAACGACGCCCTTGATCAAATCTTGGTCAAATCAGTTCTGACAATTGCCAAATATCTTTCGTAATATTGCCAATTTGGAAAAACCTCTCGCGTTATTCAACGAAGGTAAGCTTTTATACTATAATTGTCAACACATATACATTTCGATACACATAATGATAAGATGTGAGTCCATGCAGTGTATTATTCTCTCATCTTAGCATCTTAATTTTGCGAACATTTTTGTGTGCTTAAAAAGTAGTTCATTGTACAGCTGTATTTTGATAAGTATCTCTTCGTGATATATACTATTCTATAAATTTTATCAGTATTACTGGGTAATTAACAAATCTTACTAAATCTCATGATGAGGAAAACACTTTATTAATCAGACATTTATTTATAACTCGCTTTCAAAAAGATATCCGAGTGAGATCTAATTTCCCGTCCGAATTACCCGCGTAAAACACGCAAAAGTCTCAAGTAGCCTGCATGGCAGGCGTTTGACAAGGCTAGTTGACAAGTTGTTACAAGATTGACATTTTATCAAGTTGTGGAGCGCTACAAACTTGTTTCATGCCGTCAAGCTTCTTACAACTTGTTGGTTTGCAGTGTCGTAGCAAGTTGTTGATAAGCAGCTTGTTACAAGCTGCTGATTATAGCCGTTGCAACGGCTCTCTCCGACAACAAACTTGCTATAAGTCTGCCAACAAGTTACTTCAAGTCAGTCACAACAACTGGGAACAGGCAGTGTGAAAACATCAAGTTAGAGTGGATGACAAGTTAGGGTGGATTTCCACTCGCAGAAAATATTTCGCTTGATTTCTTTTGAATTGTGACCAACCAAATAAATCAGTTCTACCTGATTGACAATCCAAAAGAAATTGAGCGAAAATTTTGAACAATTATTGCTCCAGCACTGGGCGCGTTCTTACGTGCATGTGTGACAAGACGCTTTAAACACATTCAAAACCGGCATGTGAACATCATGTGACTTGCCCATGCAGCTTGCTTGTACGTTCTTGCCCTATATAGACGTGACCGTCACAGCCTGCCTACGACCAGGTGCACTTTCAAACTATTTTCATCTAATGAATGACATTTCCACATGCACAGGTCTGCTTGTCAAAATGGAAATGAGGAAAAGTGAGGCGCAGCTGTTGGGTCAACTTTTAGGATTACTGATTATACTTGGAATTCTACTTATAAAAATTGTCATCATTTATCTTGATAAGAAATGGCATGAAAAAGGACACGGCCGTTGGATACAAGGAATCCGAGACCTCCCTCCCTTGTATGCTAGTCAATCTACCCAACATCCTATGTTAAATCGATGGAACCAAGGGATGTTCCGTTCTCTACAATCCCCGGTTTCGTTAATTATAGATCAAATGCGTGGTTTTAATTCACCTCCTGGGTCCCAGAATTCCAACTGGATCGTAACAAAAAGACTTGATTCCACACAGAGCCAAGAATTGAGATAAATGATGAACGCTCCCTTATATTCGCCGTTGGCTCGGGGATAACGCCATCACAAAACTTTCATAAAAGAACTTTCATTAATTGAATTTTACTTAGATCATCAGCTGAATTACCTAGTGAGAAATTTTCCCAGTGTTACAACAGCTAGAGCAGCAACAGTAATTTACGATTACGATTAGCATTTCTATAGCGCAAATTTACATATATGTGCATGGTTATGATCAAATGCGCTTTACATCAATACATCATTACATACTACAGCCGGTTTTCCACTAGCGAATTATTTCGTGCGAAGCGACTATTTGCTTTTGTCCTTGAGCTTTCGACTGGAACTATTTGGAATTAATTAGTTTTAGACAAAAGAATAAAGTCGATTCGCGCGAAAAAAATCGCTAGTGGAAAATCGGCTTAAATGTCAGGGCTTAACTCGAGCGTCGACGTCGAATAATTTAATTTAATGACTTCGTGTTAAGCCCCTCTTTTCACGGGGCTTAACTCGAACGTTCCAAGTTGTGTTTCTTTCTTCGAGTTAATTAAGCCCTAGACGAAAATGGGTGTGGTTTAGGCGTGGCGGGTCTTACCTCTAATTGTCGCCATTCAACAGCTTTTTCGGCAAACTATAAAAGACAGTGAAGCTGCACCGAAAACTGCTCTGTTTTCGAATTTTAGTATATTAAAATCCGAAATTAAATGTTCAAGTGTTCAATTAAATGTTTACGAAGAATGCTCTTGTTTTTATTTTTAGTTGCGCGTCGATATAATAACTTGTTAATTTAATTTAATTTATTACACTTTGCCTCAACGAGAAAAAATCGATTTGTAATGGCGGACGGTCATACAATTGTGAGCTCTGATGAGAAGTATGATTCGGGCAAGAAATTAATCATTGATCAAGAGAAATATACTGATAATGTTGTGAAATATTTAACAGTAAGTGATAAAGGCAAATTCAAATGGAATGGTCCCTTCCAAAGCCTAAAAATGTTGATGACCGAATTGACAAAGAACGAATCAAAATGGTCGGCATCTGGTGGTTATTGTAAATTGCTCGAACTAGACGACTTAGCTATAAGATGGTATGCAGACAGTAAGTCGCTTACAGTAAATGGGAAGTTGAGCAACGATATTAAATCCGAGCTTCGAAATATTGCCGGCCTAGCACGTCCTGCAGTTGAAGTAACAAGTAATAACTATAAAGAAGCCGAACATGCGGCAATATATAAATACGGGACGCATGGATGCACCTGATAGTAGCTGTAGCTGTAGCTGTGCTTATATTAATGCCGATATGGAGGGTATTAAATTAGACCTTACAATTCTGGAATCGCGGCTGCTTGCTGCATTGTCGGAAAATGAATATGAGTCGGACATTAACTTGCTTAGAGTAAAATTAAAAGAATTGGAAGGCGTTGTGCGGAATCAAGATGAAGTTAATCGCCGAATTATCGAGGAGAATGTATTTTTTAAATCAAAGTTATTATTCCTCGAGAAGCTAGTGCTTAATATGTCCCAAGGCTATCAGAACAAAGGTAGTGGATCAGGTAACCCAATTAGCATTATAGAGGAATCGCCAACGCGTGACAGTGACCAACTTAGTAGCTTGAATAAAAATAGTTTTAGCTCATCTCGCAATACTAACAACAGCCTATCTCGTGATAACGAACTAAGTGCTAATCTAACTGTAAATAATATTGATCTTCAACAATCTATAGTCTCGAATACTATTGATATTGACCCTAGGAATTCGAGCTTTAACGTTGTTGGAACACGCACACCTCAGGAACAAAATCAAATCCCATTACATGTTAGACAACAAGCCACTGAGGTGAATACTAGTAATATCGACCTTAGTAACCTGAGTCAACAACTCAATGACCCGAATACTAATGACATTGACCTAGGGAATATTAATGAGTCGCCTTCAAAGCAAATACTAGTACCGAGTAAACAGAAAAAAGATACTGGTACATTAGTGAATAGAACCTCGAAGCCCCTAAAATCACAACTTGAAAAAGAAGATAATAATACTGGAAAAAGCACTATACCCTGCCCATTTCTTAAGCGTCGAGGGTGGTGCGCAAAGGGAAGGCGTTGCGATTTTAAACATCCACGTGGTGAACAAAAACATTTGGTGCCCTGTCCCTTTTTGCAAAATCGAGGCTTTGCTTAAAGGGTAGCGGGTGTGATTTTTCCCACAGTACTAATCATAACAGAACGGCATCACGGCCTGTTAATAACCATCCCAACCCACCTTTTTTCTCTTACCATCCTTACCATCGTCCTCCTATGGTCCCACATTTAAGAACACACGGAATGAGTGTCAACCGAAGTCCTCAAAGTTACTCCCAGTTTGCTCGGTTTTTTCAACATTGCCCGAAAACCTTAATGGAAATCCCTGTCCAACCTCCGTTTCCCTTCGCCTTCCGCGAAAGTTATTAACTTTCTTTCTAGCGAACTCTCGATCACTTTTACCTAAGATTGATGAACTGAAAACTATTTTGCATATAAATGAGGTTGGGTTGGCCTTTATAACTGAGACATGGCTAAATGAAAATATTGATGACGGTGCCGTTGAAATTAGTGGCTTTTCCTTAGTTCGGCGTGATAGAATTTCTAGAATCGGGGGTGGCGTTTGTGCTTATATTAAAGACCAGATTCCTTTTAAAATCTTAACAGATTTGCATGAAGACAATTTTGAATCACTTTGGCTTTACCTGAGACCAAATAAACTTTTCCGTGGCTTTTCCTGCCTGATTATCTGTGTGGTCTATCACCCTCCCTCCAATGATAACTGTGCCTTAATCGATCACCTAACATCTAAACTTGACGCTGCTCTTATATTGTACCCCAACGCTGGTATTTTTCTCATTGGAGACTTTAATAAATGCCCAATTTCCTCCCTACTACGTCATTTTACTTTGAAACAGATAGTTAAAGAACCCACAAGAGGAAATTCCACATTGGACTTAATTTTGACAAATATGACTTCCTGTTGTAACTCTCCGGTGTTATTACCCCCTGTCGGCCAAAGTGACCATAATTCCGTACTGTGGTCCTTTAATAAAAATACAGCTAAATATGGTACATCAAAAGTGAAAACTAGACAAGGTAACAATCATGACAGGAGAGCATTCGGTAAGTGACTAGCTGATATAAACTGGAACAACTTGTACCGCGCTGAATCATGTGAACAAAAGTTAGATTTTTTTCAAACAGTTATAAATACTGGTTTGGACTGTTTTTTCCCTAGTAAAATTGTAAAGTTGCACGATCATGATAAACCATGGGTTACAGTCGGATTTAAGAAAACTATAGAAAATAGACAAAGAGCGTTTCGTCAGGGCAAAAGTCCGCTATATCGTAGATTGAGAAATCTTGCCAATAGAGAAAGTAAGAGACTCAAGTCAACCTTCCTTAAGAAAAAGATGGATGAGTTAAAACTAAACCCCAATGCTAAAAATGGTGGCAATGTATAAAACAGCTTGCGGGTTTCGCCAAGAACAAAACATTCTCTAATTTCGTTGTAAACAACCAGGTTTTTGCTGGTAAAGAGTTAGCAGATAAAATCAATGATGTTTTTGTCTCATCTACCCAAGATATTCCTCCCTTGAATAAGTCTCCAGTTGATGACCTAATTGAAAATGGCAGTACAAGTATCCTTCCACAGTTTATTATCGAAGAAAAAGATGTATACTGTAAATTGTCCGCCATCCCCGTTTCCAAATCACCTGGTCCTGACGGAATACCTAATTGGGTGCTTAAATCTTATGCATACGTTCTTTCTTCCCCTGTGGCATCGATTTTCAACGCTTCGATTCAAGAAGCAGTTGTACCCTCAATGTGGAAAAAAGCGAACGTTATTCCTGTTCCAAAAAAATCAGTCCCTAAAGACATTTCTAAAGATTTGCGCCCTATCTCACTTACCCCCACTTTATCCAAAATTTGCGAACGGTTTGTTACAGACTGGTTACTTAAGTCAATTGGTGCAAAGATTGATACGCGGCAGTTTGGCTCCGTTAAAAATTCCTCGGCTACCCATGCCCTACTGAGCCTGATCCATCACCTCCTGAGTGCTACAGATGCTTCAAGCAATGCGGTGAGAGTATTCTTGCTTGATTTTGAAAAAGCTTTTGATCGAATAGATCACAACATACTGGTGAATAAGCTACAACAAATGAGTGTTTCCCAAACCATTATAAATTGGATTAGAAGTTTTCTCTCTGATCGTAAACAACGAGTCAAGTTGGCTAACTGTCATTCGGACTGGCAAACGTTAAACGGTGGAGTGCCGCAAGGGTCGGTGTTAGGGCCGGCTTTGTTCCTTGTTATGATAAATGATCTTCTTATTGATTGGAGCGATAGATGGAAGTATGTTGATGACAGTACGTTTGCTGAACGAGTTACATCAACTGAGAGTAGTGAACTACAAGATCTAGTGAATGTTATCTATAATTGGTGTGAAGTTAATAATATGAAGCTCAACATCGGCAAATGTAAGGAAATGGTAATTGACTTTGCAAGAGAAAAACATGAGTTTTTACCGTTAACTATAAATAACGTTGGTATTGAGCGGGTAAAATCTGCCCGAATTCTTGGTCTCTCAATCCAAGATGATTTGAAATGGAACGAGCATGTGAACCATATTGTTAAAAAAGCGGGAAAACGCCTTTATATGCTAAGGTTGTTAAAACGATCAAATGCCGACAATAGCATTCTAATTTTGGTATACTGCACCATTATCAGACCAGTACTCGAATATGCCTGCCAAGTTTGGCACTTCAATATTACAGAATACCTAAGTGAAGATATCGAAAAACTCCAGAAGCGGGCTCTGCGTATTGTCTTGCCATTCGCTACTTATAGAGAAGCTTGCAGTATTACTGGTATACCCTTACTGAAAGATCGGCGGCGATTATTATGCGAACGTTTTTTTGTTAAAAATGCACATGGAGACAAATTGGGTGACCTCTTACCGCCTAAACTTGAACATAACTATAATACACGTTATGGAAGCGATTATAATAACTATAGTTGTAAAACGGACAGATTTATAAAATCGTTTTTTCCACAGATGGTTTCACATATGAATAGACCATAATTTTAATATTTTTAATATTTTTAAATTTGAACTCTATAACCTTTTTCAACTGAAGTTATGAATAATTTTATGCATCTAGATATTCTATTGCAGTATAATGAGACTTTTTACTGATGTAATTTAACCTAATAGGTTACAAATCGGTATTTTATTAAATTATTATTATATAAAATTATTATTATATTCCTATTCTTGACGTTACATGACGTTCTTGCTTGGGAAACATTACTGAATCCATGTCGATTTGTCGGATGCCAAGATTTTTCGGAAATTGTCGTAAGCTCGATCATTCGACGACTATTTGTTTTTATTTGATTTGGATTCGATTTGCGCTCACATAATTCTTCTCAGGATTACAGTTTAATACGAGCGTATTTACATGCAGTATGTTGATTTTCGCGATGCAAAGGATCGACAATATTTTGAATAATTCAGGTAAGGATAGCTTTATTTCTTTCTTTCTGGTGATATGCATGAAGGCATTTATATTTAAATTTGCTGTTTAGAGTTCGATATTTAACAAATATTGAATGAGGTTGAGCACGATATGAAGAATTATGAAGCCCGAAAAACAAACGGTCGTCCATTTGTTAAAACAAACGGTCGTCCATTTGTTCGCCCGCGTTTATCAGCCAATCGAGAATTAAGAAACTGAGTGTCATTCTTACCTATTCTAGAAGCTTTTGTTGATCTTTTTGTATTTAACAAATCTTTATCTTCCAGTAATTTTTCAATTTCGGCTTCGCCAAAGTTGGCGAACCTTTCAGTGGAAGAAGCCATTTGTATTTTATTTGTGTTAAGAAAAAAGCCATTCCTTCGGCAGCCGTCGTCGTCGTCATATCAATGGCGTCAGCGAGTCAATATGATTCTCGTCGTCATAGTAATATGGCGCAAACGCGTCCAAATTTTTTTCATATTGACTCTTTGACGTCATTTTGTTAATATGAATGTGAAAAATCCCTATTTGGTTAGCCATTGAGTTGATATGACAATTTCACACTTGGCTGTTAGCCAATCAGAAACCAGGAATTTTTTAAATAAATAATAAGAGGTATATTTGAAACCAATGTGATTTCATTCAATTTGATTTGTTTTTATTCCATTTGATTCGATTTGTATTACGCTCGCATGATTTTTGTCAGGATTTCAGTTTAATACGAGGTTATCTGCATGCAGTATGTTGGGTTATATTGCGCTCGCATGATTATTCTCAGGATTACAGTTTTAATAATACGAGGTTATTTACATGCAGTATGTTGGATTTTCACGATGCATACGATCGACAATATTTTGAATAATTCCGGTAAGTATAGTTTTATTTCTTTCTGCATGGTGATATACATGAAGGCATTTATATTTAGATTTGCTGTTTAATGTTCGATATTGTGGTATATTTGAAACCAATATGATCTCATGAATTTACAGTTCTAATAGCCCCCTGATCGTCTTTATATTCGACGACTCTTTGTTTAATTTTTATTCGATTCCATTTGATTTATTTTGTATTGCGCTGGCATGATTCTTCTCAGGACTACAGTTTTAATAATACGAGCTTATTTACATGCAGTATATTGGATTTTCACAATGCAAACGATCGACAATATTTTGAATAATTCCGGCGAGTTTAGCTTATTTCTTTCTGGCGATACGCATGATGGCATTTATATTTATATTTGCTGTTTATAATATAGCATTTGTAAATTCTGAACGCTGATTGGCTAAGAGTCGTGTTGATATAACTTAATGTCAACACGGGAAATTTTCCGCCGCTTGTAAACACGGAAATTTTGCTTATCCTTCGGGCTTTTGACATTGTTATATTATAAAAAAAATATAAAACATTTTTTCCGTATTGATATATAGTTATATCAACACTCGTGGAAGTTGGGAAAACTCGAAATTGTATGAAAACACTCGGCCCTTCGGGCATCGTGTTTTCATACAATTTCTCGTTTTCCCAATTCCACTCGTGTTGATATAACTGTATATCAACACGGAAAATGTTTTATATTTCTTAATTAGTGTTCGATATAGAGGTATTGAAACCAATAAAATTTCATAAATTTGCAGTTCTAATAGCCCACTGATTGTCTTTATATTTATACAAGGCGTCAAGATGCACTTTTAGTTTATTTATTTGTGTGGCGATGTGCCAAGGCAAATGTCAACAAATACTAGATTTGTCTCCTCATCATCAGATTGTTCAGTTGTTCTGCGATAGGGGTAGCCTTGAAGGTGCCATTAAAACAATAATCGCGTCATATGCATTTTCGCTTAGCTTTAAATTCGAGCGATTTGACTATTTCGCGCACCTTGCTCAAGGTCCAAACACACCGGACGCGATTCGACAACGCGATTTAGATTTGCTGTTTAGTGTTCGATATAAAGGTATTGAAACCAATACGATTTCATGAATTTGCAGTTCTAATAGCCCACTATAATTATCTTTATATTTATACAAGGAATCAAGATGTACAAATGTTTATACATTTGTATGGCGATGCATCAAGGCGAGAGACCTTGCCATTGTAATATTCCCTGGTGTTGTCGACGGTGTTGTGGACTTGTTGTGCACTCAAATGTGTGTATGCATTTGAGGAGTAATTGAGGGGGGAGGAGGGAGGGATGAAACCTTTAGTTTTGGCAATATTTTGACCTCTTTAATTTAAAATACAATCGTTGTGTAATGCATGTGCTTCATAGCGGTTTTGGACTTTGGAGGCACCATCATCAACCTCGTTCCCAGGGTCTTTCTTAGAACGGCGCGAGGCGAAGGAAAGACCCTGGTTTCGGCTGGTCACGTGTCACCCAGATTCTGGGTGATAAATTAAAATGATACTATGGGCAGGGTGGGAGAGGAGCGTGTTTGTCGCGTTTGTAACAATTTTTGCAATTTTGTGTGATGGATTTTAAATTTGCAACAAGAAATCGTGAAGACAACTGCAATTAAAAATTAATATTTATCGCGATGTGACTTTCTGCTGTATAATCTAGTGTCAAGTTACAATTCAAGCAAGTTGGATCAGATTTCAACTTATAGACTTGCCAAAGAAAGCACGCCTGGACGGCGTGGCAATAAGCCTACAAGAAAATTCATATCTCTAGACCGACCAATGTGGTTTATATTTATTTAACTGTTAGTATTAAAGTATATCCTGATACTCGGACCAAAATAATTTATTTATTGATGGGATGTGGAATTGGAACGAAATAGCGAGATCTTTTGATTTCCGAAATATCGCCAAGACGCCAACTGTGTCGAGATTGTTGATTATAAAGGCCTTATCAAAAAACTTAAATCCCGTCAAGACTATAAAATTTCCTGCAAGATCTCAACGATCATGGTATATGTCAAAGTCTAGCTGTCTGTTGAAAATCTACGGTATTACAGTAAAGTCAACATCAAAGATAAGTCAAAGGATAATATATTTACGTCTTTCAATGAGCACTGTTTAGCCTAGTACTGTGTTTATACCACATTTATAAATTTTATAAACAGCTTTCGTTTTGACACAACTCACAAGCTTTAAATTTTCTGCTTTATATATATTCTTAATAATACAAGTGAGATTTAAGTTTTTTGCTTTGTGGAATACAATACCGTTCTTTTTTTAATGGACAGCTCGTACTGATCGTCTCTATCATATCCAGGTTTGCTTGTGTGTAAATAGCCTACATGTATCACTATATATGCCACTACCAAATAAATATAGAAATATAAATGAGCTTATTGAACTAGAAATAAACAGATGATTGAGACACAATGAAAACTGTTGGTAGCCTTAGTAGAAGTAGAAAACTCGAAAATTTATGTGTATTCGTATGGCAGTCTGTGCGCGTCTGACACTGTAAATTTGTGATGTAGATTATAGCCTAGTTGTCTGTATATTAGGAAAACATTATCAGACCAAGAAAAAGGCTAAAGCCTTACTATAATTAATGAATACGAATTATGTACTAAATCCAAAATTTTAAAGATAAATCACTGACAGACATTTCTCTGTTTGGCTGGTATCAAATGTTTACATTTGCTGATATTGGGCTCTACTCTCTAGTCCTAGACAATACAATACTGTTTATTTTAAAAATCTTATAAAAAAGACGTGCAAAGCATAGCAACGTTTACAAGAAAGGACAAATCTAATGCGTGTTTTAAAAACATTACATATGTGAAAAGCCCATACACTGTGAAAAGCCCACAAAGGTCCACAAACGTTTGTTATAACACCGCGCTGATAATAACACGAGAGAGCACTGCGAATAACGATTTGCTTGGTTTCTTGACTTGACTGTTGGTAAAAATGTAAGAATGTTCTTGTATTAAAATTCAAAGCAAAAAAATAAACAAAAATTAGCAAGTATTTTGAACTTACTGGAGTAGTTGGCAAAATTTTTGTTTTTAACTGTTTGTAATTTGATACTTTCACCACACCCCCTCGGGCGATCAATTTTGGACGAGGCACGTGACCAGCCGATACCAGGGTCTTTCCTAAAGACCCTGGGAACGAGGTTGCACCATCATGTCTGCCGTATTATGGAAATTTACTGTATAAATATATATTAATTAAGGGAGTGTCAATTTTTATGGTTTTGGTGGGGTGGTAAAATCATAGGTTGTTTTATTTTGGGAGAGGGGTTACCAGAGTTTCGGAGGAGTAATTGGGGGGGGGGGTCATGAAAGTTTTAGTTCTGGCAATATTTTAATCTCTTTAATTTAAAAAATGTTTATAGAACATGTAAAACATGTTTATTGCTGCCGAGAGAAGCGAGGCAGCCACATATTCTTGGCAACGTGTTACAGTAACACCTGCAAACGCTTGTAAAGTAATCAAAACATCGTGAAATATTTTAGGTGATATTTTTCGATTTTACTACACTGTTGGGTCACTGTTAGTTCAAAACAATAGCTCGACAAGTTCTATTGTAAATTTGTAGGATGGTATATGTATAACAAATATATCTCTCAGCTCTCGCATATAATCGGTTTAAGATATGAATACTTACAAATGAAGATATAAAATGTTCAAGATTAAATATTTTGAAACTTTTGACGACCCAAGCCACAAGGTCAAATGTCAAGCCCTACAATTTCCGTGGGTACAGCTGTGATTGGCTAATTTTGAGGAAAGGAATTATTGGCCAAAGTAAGCATACCTTACGTCAGGGCTCAGCCTGCTAAGTAGGTACTGTATGCGTGGGAGACTATCGTTCGTCTAGCTGTTCGTTCAATCATTCGGATCGCATTTTCTGACGTCACAGAATGACGTTGTGTGGAATTGAAATTTATATACGCAGGAAGTTTACGATGACAATCCCATCTTTTCCGAAAGCTGTATTCGGTGCGCCGTAGCTTCATAGCCATAGGAGCTATGACATTTAATTTTAACATGGCCATATAGCATATCGCATATTTTCCCATTGCACGAGGCTTATTTTACAATATTACTATTTCATTTTGAGGAAAAGAATTATATTTTTAAAGGTATGTTGATAAATGTAGTTATTTGAACGTTTGAATACTTTTATATATGTACATAAATGAACGTGATAGGCATTCATATAAAAATTCGAATTCTATCTCTTGGAATATATTTTAGTTTGTGTTCGTGGCGATCATTTGGTCAAATCAAAAGGGGCCGTTCATATTATGTTTTTTGAAAAAGCAGTGAATTGTGAACTCGCTGTACCTGTACCAACCTTGCTAGCGATGTGTGAACTAGCTATATTTTATAATTTGTACTAGCAAGTGTGATCTCAGCGCATCTCGTCTCGCTAGTATATATGACGTTAATAATAATAATAATAATAATAATAAAGTTGTATACTGATTCTGTCAAAAGAACAAGCCAACAAGGTATTGTATATCAAATTTTTCAAATATATATGTTGTATGTATGTCAATTAGAAAATTGCCAATACAAATAGTTAAATATATTACAGTAAAATGATTATTAATATTTTTATTATGGGAATGATGATATGCAGTAATTAAAGCCCTGCATAAATGAACCAGACTGAGAGAAATTTGACTTCAGGCTGGAGTGGTCACTGTAACAATCGTACACTCAAATATGTTGCTTTGTAAACTCAGTTAGTTTTTATACAGTTCTGAATCAAAGTGTTGCAGAGTCAGAGTGTTGTATTCTCAATTTTTACACTATAAATTGATACATACAGTGTGTCGTTGTTTATGCTCGAATTTATCTACCAAGGCAGCACTTTCCTTGCGATAGCAACTTCTAGTTTAAAATTAGTTTAATAATTTTGAGCGATTTGTCAACAATACCGATTTCGCATGGCTTTCAAAGAGAAAGGCCATAAATCGCTAGATAACTGTTGTTTAGTAGTACATTTGACATCCGCAAGTACAATTTCTTACGCTGAATCGAACGGTGGTATATTTATCCTTATATATTGCGCCATTATTCATTAGGCATTACAAATACAACGTCAAGGACAAACGTACTGTTATGTCAATAATAGTTAATAACGTGCTCGTACTGCGAGCGATTTGTCAACAATACAATTTCGCTTGATTTTCAAATTTTTATCCTTATTATGCCATTACATATTACAAATACAATAATATCATATTTCACAATCCAGTTTACACGTTTCCACAGCTAACTATTACTATTAGGGACTGTTGTTGGATAAATTTTATATTGATGTGCCACCAACATGCTTCTCATAAAGTAGTTATCTATTAAAACTACGTTGTGTAGTTTCACTTATAACCTTTAATTTATCTTGAAATTGTCTTTGGCTCGTTTATATTCAGATTCAGTATAATATTATGATCGTGCACGGGAATTCAACTATCCAAATTTCGGATTTTCAGATTCGTGTTCCAAAAAAATACATCAACTAAACTAGCCAGAATATTCAGAGTTAAACACAACGCAAAATCCATAGAAAACAGGTACAATTCGTTGAAAATTTTAACAAACAGTTTTTGAAACATTTTGCCCTCTCCACGAAATGCCGCCATTTTGAAAAGGGTACGTGACCAGCGGAAAAGTCGTAAATTAGAAATGGGAAGATACTTAAGTTCAATTGATTGGACCTTAATGCTCAGTCCTTTGGATACTTGCGAAAATATGTGGACAGTCTTCCAAGAAGTAGTTCATTCTGGACTAGACACCATAATGCCAGAAAAACAAATTCGTATTCACCCAGCTGACTCTCCATGGATGAACCAGAAGCTTAAATCCCTAATTTTTAAGAGGCAAAAAGCTTTCAATGCGCACGGTGTACATTCCCCCCAATTTAAATATTACCGAAACTGTGTCAACAGAGAAAGAAAAGTCTGCAGGGCAAAATACTACGAATCCAACATTAAACAACTTAAAGGAGAAGTCCCAAGGAAGTGGTGGGATGAGGTTAAGTGGAATAAAGTCGGCAGGCACAAATTTAACCCATCAAATCAATGTCGAAGGATTTACGAACCTCCCTCCACATGAACAAGCTAATACCATTAATACCGCCTTTCTTGCACCCTTGGCCGAATACAGAATATCAGAACCCCTCGAACATCTTCCGTTAGAAGACCCACCAAAATTTTTGGAAGTTACTGAAGAACGTGTTCAAAAAGTTCTAGAGAAATTAAATCCTCACAAGGCGCCTGGACCAGACAATCTACCAAACTGGATTTTTAAAGAATATTCTTATCTTTTGGCCCTTCCTGTCATGAAAATTATCAATGCTTCCTATTACGAACAGCAGCTGCCTACCATCTGGAAGAAAGCTAATATTTCGCCGTTACCAAAAAAAAAACCAGTGACTATATTGGAAAAAGATCTCAGGCCTATTTCCCTGACCCCCTGCATCTCTAAGGTGGCAGAGGAATTCATTGTTGAGGATTATGTTAAACCGGCAATTCTAGACATAATCGATGCTAGTCAATATGGAGCGATTCCAAACTCGTCAACCACTATGGCGTTAATTAGCATGCTGCATCACTGGTTTATAAACACTGACGGGAATGGGGCAACAATAAGGACAATATTGTTTGATTATCGCAAGGCATTCGATTTTATCGACCATACAATTCTTGTAAAGAAACTGGGTAATTTGAACATACCTAGAAGTATAATTAACTGGATAATAGATTTTCTTTCTCATAGAACGCAGAGAGTAAAATTGGCCGATAGCTGTTTTTCTGAGTGGGGCCTTGTTCCGTCTGGTGTACCGCAAGGTACAAAGCTAGGTCCATGGTTATTTATTTTAATGATCCAAGACCTGAATATTAATTCCCCATACATGTGGAAGTTCGTGGATGATACCACAGCATCGGAAATTCTTCCCAAAGGCAATGTTAGTACAGCCCAAAACATAGCAGATTATATTAAGCAATGGTCAGAAGAAAATAGATTAAAGCTACATCCAGACAAATGTAAAGAATTGAGAATTTCTTTTAGTAAGGACCCAGTTGTTCTAGATCAAGTCATACTCAATGGTAAAGAAGTCGAAATAGTCGAAAGTGCTAAATTATTGGGAGTAACAATAAGTAACAATCTAACTTGGCATGCCCATATAAAAGAGGTCGTCAAAAAAGCCAGTAAAAGACTATATTACCTGGTTCAATTAAAAAGAGCTAGGTTACCAGTTAAAGATCTTGTGTTATTCTATACGTCTTGCGTTAGATCTGTCATGGATTACGCAGTACCAGCTTTTTATCACTCCCTTCCACAATACTTAAAGAACGAATTTATTCGACTGGAAAAAAGGGCTATTTCAACAATAAATCCAGGAATGGACTACTCTGCAACAGGAGAAATTTTGAACATCAAACCAATAGAAGAACACCATAATTTCTTATGCAGAAATTTGTTTGATAGTGTTACAAAGGATTCAAACCACAAACTTTATGACCTCCTCCCACAGAAACATAACTGGCACCACGATCTCAGAAATGGTCATCAATTTGACATTCCTCATTTTAATACTAATCGTACTAAAAACTCTTTTATATTTGCGATGGCATCGAAGATGTCTTCATAACGTTAGTGGTATCTTTTTTATTATCATCCTAGTAAAATTTTAAATATTTGCATAATTTTAACTTAATAATTATAATAGTAATTAAATAATAATTCGTATTTTGTAAACTTTACGTAATTCAGCCTTTGGCTGCAATGTAAATGTTTTATTAAACTATCTATCTATCTATCTAAATTGGGTTTTATTAAGCAGCTCATTAATATTCTATTTTGTGGCTATCGAAGAAAATTGGAGATTGCCGATCCACTAAATGATGCCGAAACCTGTACTCGCCAGGGCACAGAGTGCCCCAGCGTGCCCCAGCGAGTAATAAGATTATCGATCGTGTTACTATGACAACCACTTCGAATTTAAAATTGGACCAATCAGTGTTCGTTATTCATGACAGTTCGCTATATTTTGATATCAGTGAGGATGACCACGCACGCACAGTAATCCACGCCCGCGATCACTGATGAACTTTAGACTTCGCTAATGCTTTCCTTTCTCCGCAGGAGGTAAATAGCCGGGCGTAATTAGTACCCTACTACCCTCCCACGGCGTGCTCGGAGAATTTAATATTTGTGTCTGACAAAAAATTATGTTTCCTATTATACAAGTTATCGATTTCCCAATTTTAACTATAAGTTTGACCCACTAAACTTAATTCGTTAAAATAACGAGTTTTCAATCATATAAAAATAACATACCGCCGCCCAATGTACAACCATGATTTTCCACAGACTCTCCATCGACTTGAAATATCCACAGCCCAGGATCTTGATAGTTTGATGTTGAAGCAATGTTGATAATGGCAGGAGTGCGAGAATTTGGAATATTAAAATGTCGAATCCCATCACCAGCGTTAAAACCAGCCTGGAACGAAAAATATGAGGATTTATCATGTATACTCGGGAGGTCGATTAAAGGAATACCAAATTAGCCCGCTTGCTGTGATCTGGAAAAGTGACTAGAAAACGATTTTCATTTCCCATGCATGTCTTGGAACTGAAATATTTTCGAACACGCTGAGTTCAAATCATAGATATCTTATATACATTAGATAGTCCATCTAATTATTTTGCAATTCAAAAATTGAAGCCGTGATTGCAGTCTCAGGTCGTTCTCATAAAATGAGAAGATTCGTATGTTTTCTATTTCTTAAACAGGGAACTTAAACATTAAGTTAACCCTATTCCAAATACGTTTTTAAACTATTCAAATGATGAAAGTTATTGCTGTTTTTAAGCGTTTATTAGCAAGTGGGAACGACCAACATGGCCGCCATCTATTCAAATGGGGGTAACCGCTGGAATATTCTTGGCTTCAATTTTACTAAAAGAGATGCGCTATCTAGTGTATATAATATATCTATGGTTCAAATCCGAAAAGATCCCGCTCCGTAAATCCGCAGATTTTTCGCAAACAGCTATATTTTGTCTTCACTAATTTCATGACAAATTTGTTCAACGACACGGATCGATGACGACAAATGATTATGTTACTCAAAGGGACCAATTTCTATTAACCAGTCTTCCTTTTAACAAAAGACCGTTTTGCTCGAACCATTTTGAGTAATGTATTCTTATGCGTGTTGGACGCAAACAACATTTCTTATCTATAACTTTAAGTTAGAAGGTACAGATAACGCTTTCTAAAATCCTCAATCCATAAAATCACAAGGTTAAGTCTTTGGGCTATGTATCTGGGCTGAGAAATAATGTTGTATAAATCGTTGTATAAAACATTTCGATCGCATGTAAGGACATGCGGTCGAAATGTTTTACACAACAATGTAAAACGATATTCTTATATAATGGTCAGCATTTAAATTCAAACACAGTTTCTGAGACGTAATTCAACAGATAACTATCATTGCATTTGAAATACTATATCAGTTGGTGTTATTATTCTGTGCGATTAGCGAATATTACTGGTGAGAAGGCTTCCACGCATATACGTAGAAATCTCCAAATATTATTAAACAGCTCATGTACACATTTCTCCACTTCGTCGCAAGTTTGCAGAGAAACATTTTATACTTTGGAACTGATCAGTTGTCTTTGATGTGCACATTTATTTTTCTAGTTTAAAGTTATTTAATTAAGATTGATTCTGTCGTACGTCTTCTACCAGCAACAGTAGCAACCCATCGGCAATATTTCATTTTTGCTTGTCTTTGCCGTTACGTTGGCTTCCCGTTACTTTTGTTTCAAATACTTTGATCGCGTTTTTCAGGCCAGTAACATAGCCAAAAGGCTTAGTATTAAAGTCCTTCTGATTTTCTACAGATATCTCTAAAATTGAGGATTTTAGAAAGCGTTATCTGTATCTTCTTAAACGTTATCTTGCAGACGAGATATGTTGTTTACATCCAACATGCATAAAGGTCCTGTCACACTATGGCGTATATCGTACTAGCGTATGAAAAATATCACTCATACGCTGGAAAACGCTGACATACGCTAGGGGTGCGTTAGGAATAGGTTGTATACGTTTCAAACACGGTCGCATACGGTGGCATTCGCTGGCGTACGGCGAGGCAGAACATTTTTTTTAAGCATGCTCAAAACGTTTGTGCGTATTGGACGTATGCTTTATACGATAAGCATACTCTAGGCACACGCTGATTACGCTAGAGGTACGCCAGATGTACGGTACTCGTACGCTGGTATTTCAAGGGATTTGTGCGTATGAAAATTATTTCTCAAATTCATTAATAATTCATGAGCAATTCAGCCAAAGATAATCACCTATTTGATCACAAGATGCCATTTGGATACTTGATGAAAGTCACTAGTGTTTTCATCAAATATCTTAATTACGCATGCAAAATTACTTGAATAGAATTCCTAATTACGTTAT
>CACRXK020003703.1:0-34956 GCA_902702795.2 Paramuricea clavata | reverse complement strand
ATAAATGTAGTAAGTAACGTACTCGTAGAGTAGTGGCAAATACAGTGATAAACTTGCTCCCAGTCTGCCCCTTTGAGAGGCAAATTTGGAACAAATCTAGTGGAGTAGTAACATGAACTACTACACCAGAGTACAAAATAATGGACACTTTATGAATGTTCAGTCAGTTCTTTTGTTCACGAGTTTTTATCAAAGGCAGTCAGCCAGTGGTGTAACTACTATGGGTTCAGACCGGGCGAACCCGGGGGCCCCCAGCCCCAATGGGCCAAATGGGGGCCCAGGCTCATGCTGTAGAGCAAAAACATTGGCCAGGGAGGCCTCCGATATATTACAATGTCGTTTTCCGACCATCAGAATTCTGTAAAATCTCTCCCCAAAGTCCAGGAAATGGCATTTCAGAGACTCTAGATTCATTCTCTAGAAATTTTCCGGGTGAGCATGCCCTGGACCCCTTAGAAAACTTGTGCATATACGGCGCTCAACTCGTGCCTTTGGCACTTCTACTAGGGGGAAGTACCACTTCTTCTACGCCACTGATCAAAGTGACGATTCTTCATCAGAGATTCAAGGTGTTTTACATAGGGGGCTGGAGGCATTTATCTGGATAAAGCATTTATGAGGTATTTATCAGCTAGGTATTTATCTATTCCACTAGAGGTTATTAACTCTAACATAATAAAATAACAATTAATAAAAAATGTAACAGCTCCTCCCTTGAGAGGAGGGCGAATTTTCTAGAAATCTTGCCCTGCTTGGGATTGTAAAGGAACCTCGCCCCAAGATGATTGTAAAATGTTTAGTTGACATATAAAATACTCGCAACTACAGGTTGACCAGCCTGCGTGCAGGCAGGCTACAGGTTGACAAGTTCATACAGCGGTTTTAAACTTTTAGCAATTGGCACTATGGCATACGAAAAGCTTTAATTAACTACGACTGAAATTTAGCAAACTGAACCAAAAGTGAACTAAACAAATTTCAAATTATTGCTTTTCGATGATTCATAAAAATATGATGATTACGATGATTCATAAAAATATGCGTGAAATCGTTTGCAGAGCGTTATTGGTCTTTGAATCAGTCACAACTGATGAGGTCGCTTTATATTTCTTAAAAGCAGAAATAATTTCCATTTGTGAAAATACTCTTCAACTTTATGTTGGTTAAAGTTCTCTTTTTATCTTTTTATTGGTTAAAGTCATTAGTTTCGATCCTCGGCTGCGCCTCGGACCGAAACTAATGACTCGTATATTGAGAACCCTACTGCAAACACAGCTCCTCGGATAGGAAATAGTACATACAATATATCTATAAGATCCTTGGACGAGATTGCGGATTATTTATTACGATCCGAGGGAAACAGTATGTTTTTGTGGAGTCAATATGTATTTTACACCATGTGTCAAAGAAAACAAAAAAATGGGGGAGGGGGGAGGACGAGAAAGCAACCATACTTTTTGCTCCGTAACTGAAAGATTCTATTCACCAGCCTCACACAGGCATCACCAGAGTATGCCTGTTCGCGGGTTAGGTAGCGGCATGCCACTGAAAGTAATGTCCAGGTGCATGAAAGTAATTTCCACTGCTCATAGCCGTTGCCAGGAGACAGTTGAATTTCACGTCACGAAAATCGCCTGACGTAAAAGTATAGTTCTATACAGAATATAGACAAACTTCTGACTCATTCCCAGTCGCTTCAGTAACGCGCGCGTTGAATTACCCAACCCGCAAAACGCCTCGGGGCATTCCCATGGTCCTTTGCGTTATAAGCAGTGTTAGGGACTGTGGAAAAGTCAGGACAGACTTAGCGTGTGCCTGTATCATCACAGAACAGATGTTCTTTCAGGATTTATCATAAGGTATAATATTTCTGCAATAAATCTCTTGCTACTTGATTGTTACCACTAGCGCGGTATATTAAACTAAAACACAAATAAAAGTTAATAAATACATTGCGTTTCTTAAATCGGACAACGTGCAGCCACACAACTTTTAACGAGCAGGGCGTAAACCCTGGGTGGGGAAAGGGATGCGCTCCCCTTACTTTTTGGACATTCGTAATATAATTTATAATAAATTACCCTGACTTTTTGGAATGGATTTACGCTCTTTGACTGCGTAATGCAAGCATGTCGAACAACTATCAGGATAATTAGAGATCAGCCATAATTATCACATTGTTCACAAGTGTACAGGTAGTACCCTTTTTTCTCGAATTCCTCCCCTCTATCTCTATATAAACTTTTCTTGGTATACATTCTAGATGATCACGGAACTCGGAAAAGGCCTGGCACTAGTTGTAAAATAGAAATCCATTTCTGGTTTAAAATTACTCAATATCTCATCAACGGTATTAGATTTCTATCTCAAATTTGTCCCAGACATTCATTTCCCTGTGTAAGACACAGACACAAAGTTTCAAACTGTTTCACAAAAGAGTCAGGGCGTGACAAGTGATTAAAGGTACGAAACTGGATTTCTATTCTGTTGCTAGTCCCAGTCCTTTTGCTTACCGTCTGATCACCTGGATTGTTACTACCAAAGGGAGAAACCAACCTCGTACCCAGGCTCTTTCCACTACGCAGTGGAAAGAGCCTGGGTACGAGGTTGAGGGAGAAACCTGCTGTGTTATGATAATCAAACTGGAACACTCTTCTTACATGCTAACGAGGCCCAATTATAATCAGATAACTAGAAATCTGTGCATTAATAGGGATACAAGTCATACAACTATCACTACCTACACTGGCACAGACCGTTCGAGATTGTAATAAGATAGCAAGTTAGATCTCTTCCAATATTTAATTCGACAATGAAAATATATTTTCTTCTGTTAAATTTAAATAAGTAGAATTCTTAGCACAAAGTGAAAAGCCAATTAGCCAAATAGTTGTTATAGTCTATTATATCTTTTTTTATTATATATCTCTTTTTCGCACTTTCCTTATTGTAAATATATCACCGTAATTTCTTTGAAAACAATTGGACTGGTATTAACTTTTAATATTATATTATTTAGGGACCTTAACTAGGGACCTTAAACAAAAACCTTATGGTTTCTAGAAGGTTCCTAGCCCTAGTAGTGCCCTACTATTGTAAATATTTTCTATTCAGTTAAGGTGGCTCAATACCGGTGAGCTCTAAATATATCTGGAGTGAGAACTTCAGTCATTCGGCCTATGTGAAAAGTGAAGCCAAAGATGGCGGACATTGACGTCCAAAATCTATGAAGGTTGTAAACAGTTTTTGACAATGTTCCACCCCATGTTCCCCGGGGAACATGGGGTGGAACATTATTCGCGTAGACCACGGTTTTTATAGCATTTTCCTATCTAATCAACATTTTTCTAATGGATTGTATCGCTAAACAAGTTATTAGTTTATAAAACCACAGTATTCTTCTTTAAATCGACGTCAAAACACGAAAAACAATAGAAAGGGACTGGCACTGGACGTCAATTTGTGTTGACCGCGCGGACAAAAACAATTGAAAGGACTGGCACTGGACGTCAATTTCCGCCATCTTTGGCTTCACTTTCAGCAACCAAGTTCTCATTCCAGATATATATGGAGCTCACTGCTCAATACGGTTTTTAAAAAAATGGAAAATTTACGATTTAGATGCGTATTTTTGGACAATTATTACTTGTCGATAAACAAAAAGTACCTTACTTATATAAGACAACATCTAAAGAGTTTGAATTTTTGCACCAAAGTTACGCAACTGCCGTTGCTATAGCAACAATGACGTTTCAAGATGGCGGATATTTTGGCTTTAAAGTAATTAACTCGTAAACGACATCGGTGACCCCCAAATTTTATTTTTAAAAATGATTTCTCTTAGTATAGTCAATTAATTTGACAATTTAAAAAAGATTCTGTGAAATTTTTAAAATTGCGTAAAGGTGATTATTCATAATAATTTTTTTTTGGCTCCACAGATTTTTTTTTTAAATTGTCAATATAATTGATTATACTAGTCTAAGAGAAATCATTTTTTTAAATAAAATTTGGGGGTCACTGATGTTGTTTACGAGTTAAATTACTTTAAAGCCAAAATATCCGCCATGCATCTTGAACCTTACGTGCAAAAATTCAAACTCTTTAGATGTTGTTTTACATAAGTAAGGTACTTTCAGAGTAGCGAGCGAAACATGAAAGTAATAATTGTCCAAAAATATGCACCTAAATAGTGAATTTTCCATTTTTTTAAAAACTGTATTGAGCCACCTTAAATTGTTAATTTTATGAACTGGTTTGGGCAAATATATTAAATAAAATAAAATAAATAATAACTGAGAGACTAGAGGTGAAACGCACATACAATGCATGATCATTGCCCTCCGGCAGGGCCGCCGAGAGGTTGGCCGAAGCCCGGGGCAAATTTCTTTTAGGGGCCCCTATTTCAAAAATTTTTCCGGAAAAAGCTTTTTTCGGAGAACATCCTCCCGCCCATTTTTCCGGACGAGTACGTTACAATTGCTTTCCACCGACTTTACCTGAATTTTTCATACCAAATTTCGGTACTTTGCCCTAAAACCAAATATCTTGCCCTTTGTGCGGAAATATTTGGCCCCAAAAAATGACTGGGGCCCAACCAAAAATTTCTAGGGGCCCCCAGAACCTGGGGGCCAGGGGGCAATTTGTATAATAATTTAGTAATATACATGCATGGCAAAATTACTCAATTCTGACTAGCTAGGAGCAGCGAAATTTTATCGAAATACAGTGCAAAAAAAAGAAATTCACTGCCGGCTAAAACAATTAGTGCCAAAAAAAAGACATACATGTCAAGCCTCACTAACTTTCGACAATTGAAAACTTGTATTAAGTTGTTATTCCGCTCAAATGAGTACGTAAATAATCTATTTCGCATACGTTCGATGCATGAAAGTGCCATGAATTTACATTTTTTCC
Source organism: Paramuricea clavata (assembly GCA_902702795.2). NCBI lineage: Eukaryota > Metazoa > Cnidaria > Anthozoa > Malacalcyonacea > Plexauridae > Paramuricea > Paramuricea clavata. The sequence goes on along the minus strand of CACRXK020003703.1, from coordinate 30,039 downwards.
CATTCGATCGTCTTCGAAAAACACACTCGTGTCATGCATGCAGGTTGTTTTCCAAGTGGCACTCGAAACTATACTACCTATACTTAAGAGCACTAATCACTATTATATTGATAAAGAAATAAAAAAGCCTACAAAATTTTAAATAGTTTAAGAAAACGAGATATCCACTAGTTCCAAATGCGACATCTTTGACTATCCACTATTTAGTGAAACTACAATAAGGGCCAAAATCACGTCACAACTATACGTGTGACCCCCTCCCAAACCAATGATCATATTTATCGTCATGAGATTAGTTGCCACGAATCTCCTGACAGAGGGCCTTGCTTGATATGTCCAAGTATTTTTAACCTCTTTCAGATAGTTGGGACGCAAATCACAGCACCCTACTTTATAATACCACCCACACAACATGCAGGTCACTCACGTTTTTTACACCATCACAATGATACAGAACCTGCGAAAAGAATTACACTTCGACAAAATAACAAAAAGCACAAGTAGGCACAATATCTCTTACTTGCACAATACTTGCATTGCCGCCATATTGAAATTTCTGACAGGCCATTTGAAGAAAAGATAATCCCATTAATAAGCTGACCAATGGTTCCAGAGGTTTCTGACGACTCAATGCACGAGCATATTATCCTAAACAGCAGTGTTGTAAAAATTACTGAAAAAAACGTAAATGAGTAGAAATTACAATTACGTCAATTACTTCTCCTAAAAAGTAATTGATTAGATTACAAATTACTTTACTATAAAATGTAATTAATTACCACGTACTAATTGCTTTTCAAAAAGTAATTAATTACAAATTACTTTCAAAATTACTTTTCATTTACTTTTTGTATTTAAATCATGCTTACCGCTTTCGACCTTTCACAATGCTAAATTGAGTAAAATCATTTCGCGCAAAATTGGCATCAATCATATAAGATAAAAAAGATTACATGTTCAGTATGAAGGGTGCGTTGGTGGAGAGAGAAGAGGACACTTCATACTTCTCCGGTAATAACACTAGGTCATAAAAATCTGATAGTAGGGATTTGTAGATGGAAATTTCGAGTGTGAATTTTATACATTTATTATATACATTTATGGATACTGACCCTAATCCTTACCTTGATATATCCAGACAAAACAACGGGACATGAAACTATATCCGGTCTTTTTTCTTCTGTCTTCGTTCAGTACGAATTTTACGACGAAGTTCACGACGTCTTTGTTCTTCTGCCGTTCTCAGCGAAGGCAGAAGAACGAAGATGGGATATGGATTCATGTGCCGCTGTTTTGTCTGAATTCAGGGTAAGAATTAAGGTCAGCAGTCTTTGTTGAACAATCACCACTGACCCTAAACTCAGTATGCGCAAGATCATGCGCAGATGGGCACAAATTGTCAAGTACGTCTTCGTCGTCGTACTTCGTTCTTCGCTCAAACTCGCTATCATTCAGCACACATCAGCATGTACAATCTACGCATGCTCTGTTAAGATGATCCTGCTCATATTAGCTGTCAATTTCCGATCGTGATTTGTATCTTGACGTGCGTCCTGGATGAAAACCTGCATTTATTGGTAGACTGAAACTGGAAAGCAATCTTCTTACATGCGACTGACAAGAAATTATGATCAGAGAAATGTCCAGGACGCAGAGAGATACTACATATGCACTATAATTACTGCGCAACCAATACTCGAATATATCCCGATTATCGTCATACCTTTATTAGTAGACTCCACCACTCCTCTCGTCTTATGTCTGCGAACATTCCTCCTTGACCTAATAAGGTAACATGCACGTGTCAGAAATAATGGCGCACAATAGAAAAATGTCAAAGGCATGCATGCTTGCTTGCGCAAGCCGTGTATATGTATCTACATGACATCTACATGAGTGATTAACTTGCATCGAGAAATCAAAATTATTCGCCATTCCGATGTTGATAAGGAGACCGAGACAAAATGAAGAAGTGAACTTTACCAATGGAACAATCAGCTCAAAATAAGTATATGAACACAATGTTTGACCACATTTGGATACATACGATATGAATGACCACATTTGGACACATGCGATATGAATGACAAGCTTTCAAAAATTGGGGAAATTTCTATAAAATACACTGTATCGGGGGACGTCTACTGTACTAGATGTATTCACTTACTCGATCGATATCTGAGATGAATAGCGTACATTTTTCTCTCTCAAACTGTTGTTTCAAACTTTGTTGGAGAGATAAACTGATGTGAGTTATGTGACTAAAGCTTGTTTCTGACATTGCTACTCAATTCGCCAGATTGGATAATTCACATGCCTATACTGCCTAGTAGTCACTTTTATTCAATCTTTGGAAGAGAGACCTCATTGTGTTCAAAAGTAACAATATGACGAAATGAACTGCAGCCACCGGAAAGAGCAGTTCGCAGTTCAAAATTAGTATAGGTGTACAAAGTTTGCACCACATTTGAATAAATACAGTGTACTGTGAATACTGAACTTTAACAAACTGCGAAAATCACCACGAAATATATATGGAATTAAGGTTTTGCAGGAAAGGTGTAGCAAGGTACGGCGATGAGACACATATGTACACTACTACAGGTATTAAATGAAGTAAACCCTCTCTTAGTAGCATAATAATTAAGGAATATCCAAATGATGTAAAAGCTATAATGAATGAATGAAACCTTTAGGTGTCATATAGAAAAACGTTTGACGCAATCGGCATTTGTTTCAACAATATATCACATTTAAACAACCATTTCAAATACAAAATGCATTCCGAGAATGTAAAAAGAACTTGTTGGTAGTATGTAGATTATGTACATATAATATACAATCTAGAGTATTCAATTTCTAAAATTAATACCTCCATTAAATGCAATATTTAATATTTTCCGCAAAATGAAGATTACAGGAACAAAATACACGTCGAGCACTTCCAAGAACAAAAGCATTTCATTTATTTTTTCTCTATTTATTTTATCTCTTCCAAACGTCGTGGTCTATTTATCTATATTATATGATTATAATCTAAAATCTCGAACTATATAACTATAATCTTGGACCATATCATCAAAAACTATATGACTATACTATAGTCTTAGTCTACTATAATCACTATCGTCTTAGACCCATTACTATAGGTTTATGACTATATATACTCTTGGCATAGCCTTGAACAACAAGACTAGTCTTATACTGGACTTATAACTATAGGTTGAAATATAGGACTATAGTCTTAGACTAGTATGACTATATGTAGCCTCCTTCGCAGGGGCAAAATTTGGTTGCAATCCTGGTGAACTATACGAAATGTCTGCGAAGGAGGCTGATGGCAGGTCTTGGACCATATGCATGATATATTATCTTGGATCATGTGAATGAAGTCTTGATATATATGACAGTAGTATATATGACCATAGTCTTGGAACATTATACAGACAGTTGGATAGTAATGTCTATAGTCTTGATAGTGGCAGTAATTTCGGTAATATTGCATGAAAAATCAATATAGTCCCCATCTGAAGCAATATTTTGAGACCTTTTCTTAAAATGCATGCACTAACTGACTTGAACTAAAAACTGACTATTTTGTACACATATATTTGACAAATTTGTTGAAAGGGTAATCAACACTGTACTTGTCCAACGGTTGTCGCTCTGTGTTATATATCATGCAGAGAGGAAATAGACCTGATGCATAATTACGTCACAAGGCCTGATGCGCGTGGGGAATTCTGGTCTTAGACTCTTAGTAGACACGAGAGGAAAATTGGCAAAACAATCCACTGTCGAATGCGAGTATGCTGCTGTTTTTTGTCGTCTTTTAGAGGCTGTTCAAGCCATTAATGAAGACCTTTGTTCTTTTGTAATTTTCCAAATAATAAAATTGTAGTAAAATTGCAAGCAAAGATTGCTCTCCAATAACAGGCCCTAGAGTGTGTTCTTTCCATTTTCCAGGACGACGTAAAACCCTACATGAACCAGCTGACATATTTGATTGGCTTAAACAGCCTCTGAAAGACAAAAGAACAAAGAACAAAGAACAGCAGCACACTCGCATTCGACAGCAGCCATATGCTGGATTGTTTTGAATCTACCAGTCGTGACTATACTAAGACCAAAATTCACCGCGCGCATCACGCCTTGAGACGTCATTATGCACAAGGTCTATTGGAGGAAACAAGTCGAAAGGTTCTCAGATTGAATGTGCATGTATAGGATGCATCCCAAAAATATCACAATATAGATTCTTCTTAATCTCGCTGTCCTTTGTGTTTCTTTTTTAAATGTCTCCTTAAATGACTTGGATTGTTAAAACTGTTTGAACAATGAGAACATTGATATGGACGCTCTCCAGTATGAATTAATAAATGTCTTTTTAAATTTCCATAAATTGAGAATGCTTTAGCACAAGTATTGCATTGATATGGTTTGATTCCTGTATGTACCCTGCTGTGAACCTCCAGCGCACTTTTCTTTGGAAATACCATGTCACATACTTCACAAATATAGTTCGTTCTGCCTAGAAAATAAGAAAAATGCTAATATCTAGATATATTTGAGTTTTTCATACGTGCATATAATTGGTCAACATATGACAGCAAGTAAAACTTGACGTTTAAATTACTGTAATAAATTGACTTTTACGTGTTTACGCTATAAGACACATTGAAGTAGTCATTTATATATAAATAAGAAGAGAAAATCAAAGATAGTTTGTTACAGACGAATGTGAAGGGTTCAATTTTTCGTTTCTCTCTTGTGTAATAGTTTGGTGCATATTTTACTCATCCACTGAACTGAGCGTATCTTATCTAATATGAGAAACACGGTTATTTACTGTTTCTCTTTATCTGCATGTACGAACTATATAAAGCACTCATTTAATATGTACAAGACAATTAACTTTAAGGCTGTCAAATAACGACTATTATAAAAAAAACAAAGACTGAACTTTTTTTTGTTCTTTACCATATTGGCTTTTACTGCAGGCATGCAGACAGAATAAATGCCGGAATCGTATATACATGCATGCATACAGTATATATAATTGATAGTCCAAACACTCCATAGGCATTGTTACACGGTTGCTACGTTCCACAAGCCGTTTTGGTATCGGCTGTCCCGTTGATTTTCACATTTCTCGGATTTTATTTGCTCATTCTAACCCAGTTAAATACCAAACCTGGCAAAATTCATTTACATTGGATATTTAAACTTTTTATTCTTGAAGAAAGGTGTTCGTGTGATTTGCTTGACTCCTTTGGGAATTAAATTCACTTGATTAGCATAAATGTGCCATCATTATCAACAGCAAAAATGATCAACTTTATTACTTTAATACATTATATAGTTGTACTTTGTGAATAATACAAGTTGTTAAATTGAATTGCATAGAGTACGTCTTTCCAATAGAGTATACATCTTTCTATTTGTTTGTCATTTTAAAAGTTTTGGTTTCAAACGTATTCAACATCTTGCACTGAAGAATCTATTTAACTATATTAAAAATGGACGCTAAACGTTTAAACAGCTATAAACGTATAAAACTGCAATTAACATTGAAGAGAATAATTTGAGCAGTATATATTTTCAAGATGGAAAAATTACTTTTCAATAGGCCATATGCTGGACACATGCATATAGACTATATCTGTATATATAGACTGTGGTTTGAAAATATTGTATAGCACATTTTGTGATCTTTTAAAATTACCAGAAAATTGAAAAATAATACCTATATATTCTATAGGACCAGGGCTATGCAACAATATTCGTCTACTTGTTCTGGAAACGATTAAATATATCATTTAGATATAGTAATTGAAACATGCATAATCCGAAGACAAGCATCTTGAAACCCAACAGTTGAGTGAAAGCAAGATGAGAATGTATGAGTTTGTGATATTTCGATCCTCGATTTCGATTTTATTCCAAAATCATTATTATGCGGATTTGCAACAAAATCAAAATAACTTTCAAGATGCTAATCTTCAGATTATGTTTCGTTCTACAGTGTGTCTCAAAAAAACCCAAAATCATTGAAATTGACGTATTGTTCGATATTCAATGCCCTAGCACTAAGTTAATCCCACGAGTGCATAAAAGATTGACATAACTGCTATAATGAATGGTAATACTCAGCGTAAACTTGTTATGTCAGGCATAAAGTACTAAACCCACGAATGCATATTACGCATATTACAATTTACGAAACATTTTTAAATTCCCATGAGCAAACAAACGTTCACTTTACAAAGATATTTTAATTTTTTAAAACAAATTAATCACCCTGTCAAAATCCTTTGTGTTACGGCATTGAAATTCGAACAATACGTTATTTCAATGATTTTGGTTTTGTTTGAGACACCCTGTATAAATATCTATAGCTATACTACAGGGTACCTATAGCTTAACTAAATTAGACAATTGTGAATTGGTTAAAAGCCAGTAGCTATGCCTATAGCCTCCAACCCAGTGTTCTGGTTGCATAACAAAAGGATCATTGTTTTATTTACTGATATCATATTTCTATAGCTAGGGATTCTTGACTGTGAAAGATTGTCCATTTAACATGGTAGAATACAGGGTGTATCAAAAAGATGTACACCCTTTCAAATTCAAATTAACCGTAATCTATTGTAGTAATTTGACAGCCGTATATATAATTTCTCGAATTAATGATGCGTGAAAACACAAGGTCTTCTGCACATGGGAATTTAGGATAACTTCTATTTGTATAAACAAATACACAACTCAAAGAACAATTTTAAATTAAGCATTATTCAGGTCTGCATAAGATATAAAATGGGCCGGCTTACTACAGAGCAACGAATATTTAAAAGGTTATGGCTAACTTTGAATTTGAAAGGGTGTACATTTTTTTATATACACCTTGCTTGTATATTTACTAAAATATTGTACGTGCTGCAATATACAATGTATTTCCAAGGAACAAAACACTTTAACCGTTTGTTAAAACATTTCAAATTAAGCATTTAATAACTGAACACAAATATTCTTTGCTGGAAAATTGTATAGAATCAGCATGTCATATAGGCTAAATTGCAGTTACTGCCAGTTAGAATGAAGAATCTGGAAAGGTTTAAACAATTTTGTGGAATGAAGAATCTGGAAAGTTTTAAATAATTTTGTGTCCTCTGGAACCAGGGATACAATTTTGGACCATGTATCAAAACATATCACTACTTGTGAAAGTAAGAAATATTTAAAATAATTGCACAAAAAACATGCAGAATAAACAAAGATTATATGGTTTGGTATCACTCACACGTGAATTACATTTCCAATACGATACACAATATACAAACCTTTCCAAACATGCGCGTTATACCATGCAAAAGATACACTGACAATATATTTCGAAAGTTCCCCAAATTCAAACCATGCAACCCTACTTGTATAATTCTCCTTTGAATTTTTAAATGCAGGTTCAATTTGGCCTAAAACCTATCCCTCTAAAGACACGTGCGACATGCAATCATGCAGTCCTATATAGTTGTCTGGCAATTGAATGTAGCAAAATCTTTTTTGTAAATGTTTACTTTTTCATGTATATCATCAGATTTAGGAAGAGTATCTCTCTCAATCTCCTAAGCAGCTGCAAATCTGCGCTTAGATCACGAGTCTATTCTGCTATCCATGATGATTGACTTTCAAGACTTTGATTAACATGCACCATGCATGCAGTCAGTATTACGGTTGTAATAACATTGAATCGTACTGGATGTAAAAGTAACCTTTTCAACTAGACTTTCTTACAGGGAGAATGCCAGCCCTGTAAATCTTCACTCTCTGAACACAAATAACTAAAATAGATGCTTTCAATAAAATTTGCCGGCATATAAACAAACGCCATTGTATTTTAGCGTAATCTAAAGCCATGATTGTAAGTCTCTTACCTTCGTGAACCTGCATATGCTTCACCACTCCAGCACAACTGAAGAAGATTCTATTGCAATGACTACAGTTAAATATATTTTTCTGTTCAAGCTCTTTCGTGACATTTGAAATATGCTCAGCTGATTCAGCTGGAGGGTACTTGTATGCAACTGCAGTCGCTTGTGTACTGCCCTTTCCTCGAGTTATAGGAAGATGTCTGGGCGTGATATGAGTAAGTTTATGACATTGTAAACCATCAGATCTAGCAAAAGACTTTCCACAAATCTCACATTTAAAAGGTTTTTCCCCTGTATGTATTCGTTCATGAGATTTCCAATGTGAGTGCCATTTGAATGATTTCTTACAAAATGAGCAGCGATATTTAGCAGTAACTGAACATGATGATACAAAGGATTCGTCTTGAACAACAGGGACAGTACAGTCTTCTTCAAAGCTAGATTTCTCCTGGTAAGTCTTCGTTGATTCTCTTCCAGCCCATCTTATAACACTGACGCGCTGATAATTATTCTTGGCAGCAATATCATTCACAGTTTCCTTCGCTTCTAGATTCATCTTGGCAGTACGTAACAAGAAATTTCCGTACATTCTATAATAAAAATTCAGATAGTTTAATTTCAAAAGGCCAACCTGTGGTCCTATAAAATAAAAGCTACATGCTTTCGTGCATGCAAACATTGATAATTAAAGCACTACACTTTCCGCCTAACCTTGTCGTTTGAAATCGCCAACATTAAATTTTTTATCTTTCTCAGATTAGATCATTCCACCAAATTTGATAAACATGAACATGATTTACGCACGAAGTGTATCGCTGTAACCTCTCGTTAGTTCAATTCATAACTTTGGCATTACTATTGAGTCTAATAGGCCTCGCTGTATATCTGCATGACTATATACCGGTGCATTCTACAGACCCAGATAACCCACGCCTACCGCTGACTCTGTATGACCGAATACAATACATATATAATCAAGGGCTGTGTCAAGGGCGTCAATCCTCGCCGTTTTTTTCACGTACGTAGATAGATAGATAGATAGATTAATTTATTTAAACACGCTAACCTCGTCAACTAAAGCTGATTTCCACGAGGGGCGTGTGAACAAGAAGTATACAGCAAATATGAAAAGTATTTAAAAGCTATTTACAAAATAGAAACATAGTATAAAATTTGTTAAGTATTAAAATATAAGATGCAGTATATGAGGTAATAATGTATTTACAGATACATATATTTGCTTTAACTGTCAATGTGAGCAGCGATTTTCGTCCGAAAGGAAGAAAGGAATTTGCTCTCTTTAATTTCCTTAGGAATAGAATTCCAAAGCCGGAATGATCCATCGTACATAAAACTTTTTTTCAAATTATTTGTCCGCGGTTGCGGTATTAGGGAGTGGTCATCATTTATGGGGAGGGGGGGGGTTGGGAAATGGGAGGGGGGGGGGGCAAACGAAGTTTTACCCTTATAAATATGGGGGGTCAAAAAAGTTTTAACATAAAGAAAGGGGGGTACAACCATGGTAGGCCCTCGCGATCGTGGGAGTCGTGCCCACTAAGTTTAACAAGCTTTCTACCCCCTGAGTGACCAAGTTGTGGTATTTACATAAACATACCATGCAAGTACACTTAACTGATCAGATTCGGTCTATCAACGCACAATGTAACGCTGTATATCCAAAAATCTGTTTCAGAAAATGCTCACATTTCAGTTCTAGGGGTGAAAAAATACAGACAGTAGTACATACGATACCACACCAAACGTTTTGTCACCAACAACCATCTGTCATCTCTCCACACTCAATAAAGTATGGTCCCTTTTTGTAGATGCCCACCCCCCAGACAAGTTCTTAAAAAAACCCTGTGTTCAAATCATTTCGTTGTATGAAGACGGGTCATGGGTTAGGATTACGGTAGGACAAATGTTGCATTGCAAAGTAGTAACACATAATATATATTTTTTAATCATATATGGTTGAATCATATTCACCAGGCTAAAACATCATGAGCTAGATTAAACAGATTGTCCTAATATCTAACTTTACCTGCAATGCACACCTGCTTCATTGCTGTTAATTTTTCAATCCACACTGGGGGGTGGGGGTCAGAAAAGTTTCTACTTTTATGAGGGGGAGGCACAAAAAGTTTGCCTTCAGTCTGGAGGGGGGGTCAAAAAAGTTTTCAATCCTTATTTTCCCCATTTCCCAAACCCCCTTCCCCATAAATAATGACCATTCCCTTAAAACAAAGAGTACTTGAAACGTTTCGAAGATTATAGCTAGTCATCTCACTTTTATAAGTGAATAAGTTAGTGAGTGATTGAGAGCCCATGTTATTTAATAATTTATACATCATTTTTGCCTTGGCTTTCCTCATTTCTACTTTAAGTGTCTTCCAGCCCAATGCTTGCAATGCTACAGAATGATCTGTGTGATTGCTCATATTCATGATAATTCGAGCAGCTCTATTTTGGAGTTTTTGAAATCGTTTTGATTGTGTTTCACCGAACACATCCCATACTTCACAGCAGTAATCGAAGTATGGGCGAACAATAGCATTATAAACGGAAAGAAATGTTTGCCTGTCAACAAAATCCTCTGTATACGTGACTGTACACGAACCGAAAAGTGCTTGTAATTTTATACATTTGTAAATGCATTTCCAAACTTCATACAAAACTAAATCATGAATATTTGTTCATGTTTATATTATTCCACGAGTATAACATTTAATCGATGCAATTTTTTGCATCCACATTACGTAACATGAACTCTTTCTCGAACTGCCCTCATTTGCTATTTTACGATTCAATTGTTTCTATTGTAAATACCTCAGCGAGTATTTACCCCCCTTTAAAATGAAAAACACCTTAATTAAACAACATTCGAATCACAGCACAAATTGGCACAACAATTTACATGCGTTCAATTTACCTTAAACGATTCCGCAATTTGTTTCCACATTTTTACTACAATCTGCTAAATGAAGTGATTTTACCCAATCTTATCCTCACATAAACACGACCACCACAAGAATAAGCTATAACATTTATTTATCTGATTCTATAACCAGGAACTCGAGATATCAGTTGCGCGTTATTTCTTTGATGACGCAAGAATCACATATACGAGTACGTATTTCGGGTCACGTCAAACAACGTCTGCATAATAACAAGCACGTAGGCCTATACTGTATTTATCATGCTTTTCTTATGCTTCATTTTCCCTAAATATAATCATATAAATGATATATTAATATTAATTTACATAGCATCGTTACCATATAGCCTATATAGTAATGAGACGCTTGTATAACCATACAATACATTTCTTATGTCAATGTTCACACGGTGTTTTGTCTTTCAAGATTAAGGTCACTTGAAGTTTCCTCAATAAACATTTCCGGCTCTCATCTCTCTTCTGTACTGCGTATTACGTAAGATGCTGTGGTTATTGAAAAACATTTGCAGCGTTGCATGCATAACAGTGCAGTTTGCTGTTTTAATTGGTGTCTCTAAACATGTCACGACAGTCACGTTCACTCATAAGAATTAAAAAATGTGGACTATTATTCCACTCTTACGGCAGGAGTGGCGTGGCCCACTGTATAGGATACGTGGTGATTGGGCCACACGCAAGAAGTCCCTAGCATATAGTGGGCCCTCAGATATTATTTTCCACAGCGCAATCCTCTTGCAGGATAGCATTGCTCTCCTATTTTATGGGCAATGGAATAAAGCTCTATATACACTCTCCCTATTTTATGGGCTAATGGAATAATTACTACATTAGACCCTCTAACTGATACTAAATAATGAGAATTATTTTGATGATCTGCCTTAATTTCTATAATCACTCTATAATTTGGTTGCATGACCTTCGCTCATATTTGCATTTGCGTCATGTTTTACGTATTGAAACATACCCACGCATGTGCAGTGATGACGCACTGTTGACACCATTATATATTTTGGCCAGCCTAATCATAAATAAATTACAAATACATTGACACCGGGAGTTAAAAATTCACAATCTTTCGTTGCAACTATGGCAGCAGTTTGCAATTATGGTATGGAAGGAGAACAAGGAAAAATGTACAGTAAATGTAACGCACGTGTTACGTCAATTAGATTTCTACGAGTATACACTCTAAAAACACTCTCCTCAAAATTCCTGGTTAATTTAGCTAGAAATAACCCTATTTGGGTTAACTTAATATCCCTGGTTAATTTTCCTGGTTATTTTAACCTATATTGCCTATATTAATTTGACCAAGATTCCCCTGGTTATGTATCCACCTAACATAATCTAGATCTAGTTAATTTAACCAGGAAGTCCTGATTAAATTAACTAGACAATAGGTTAAAATAACCAGAAAAAAGTAAAATAACCAGGAAAATTAACCAGGGGCCGGTTGTTCGAAAGCCGATTAGCTTAATCCTACAATCAAGTGCAAAAATAATGAGACTTTTATATTTTTATCCTCTTTTTAAAGTTCCTGCCCCCCTGCCCCCGTAGACAATGTTGAGAAAAAAATAGGGCTGACATTCAGGCTTTACTTCATATTTACAACATTGTTCAGGGGGGGAGGGAGGAAATTGCGTTGTTGTCTCAATAATTTTTGCACATGATTGTAGGTTAACCTAAAATTGAAAGCAAACCTCCTAACAGCTTGGTTAAAATTTGGAAATATTTCTTCAGAACGCATCAAAAATTCGTGTCGCAGGCTTTCTGGCATCCTTGTGTAGAAAAATAGGCCAGATAAAAGTAGGACTAGAATTTTAGGAAAAGTAGGACTATAAAGTAGGAAAATGTGTATAAAAGTAGGACAAAAGTAGGAGTTTTTGGAGATGCAAATAACACAAAAATATACAAAATTGGCCCCCTAGGATATGTGTGGTAAGGGGTGGACCATTAGATATCTGATGGGGAAGTTGTGTGAATTTTTGGTGCTCAATATTTTTTTGTACTCATTCATCTATGCAGGATATTTTTCTCAAAACTTTTAAAATTAGATATCAATATAGACAATGAATGTTGCATCGGTATAAAAGCTAAGGCATCCTGCTCTGCAGCAACACAATTCAAATGCGTTATGCGTGCGAGTGCATGTATTTGGCTGCGCCATACAACAATCCACACTGTGCGGCAGGAGCATATGAATGATATGATGCTTGATTAACTGAGGGGGGTTGAATATTTGGATTCTCTAGATCGTCGGAAATGGCATTTTCAGAGTCTTCATTAATTTATTGATTATGATTCTAGAGATGCTATGGGATTTTATACTCGGAAAATGTACTTCTTCTCTTCCTGAGATCTTATCATCTGGGACACAAAGAGAAAATAAAAGATATGAGTCCTATAGATCTAATTACGAGAGCTATAACATACTGATTCCCCAAGCTGTCTTAAAAAGTAGGATTTTATGAGAAAAAGTAGGAAAGTTGAAGAAAAGTAGGAAAAAGTAGGAAAAGTAGGATGGCAAGAAAGCCTATAGTTTCGTGTTCACGACCGCACCTACATATTTTTGCCTATTCACAATTCTAATTTTAATAAACAGCCAATCCGGTTCTTAGTCACAGGTGTACTATGAGAATTTGATTGGCTGTTTAAATTAGAATTGATGCAGAAAATATGGCATAGTACAAAACATAGACTGGACTGTTGGACTGGACTGGACAGATGGACTGGACATTTTCTCTATTCTTGACTTGTACGTCAGCCATGTCAGGTGGCATGGCACAAAAGAATATTTTATCACAGAATAGATATACCATGTCATGTCATGTGATGTCATGTCATGTCTAGTTTATGATTTTATCAATGAACATTGTCAGGTGTGTACCAGGAGATTGGTTGCAAGTCAAGAACACATCGTGTATAAAAAAAAGGTATAAATCGAACTTCAGCCCCCTATTGCACCTGAATTACTCTGCGTATGAACGAGATTTTTTTGTATGCGGAAAGATCAGGTTTTTGGCTGTTGAATGATATGTTTTTCATGCCAAATGGATAAAAAGAGAGCAAGTACGAGATCTTTCCGAATACGAAAAAAATCTCGTTCATCCCCGAGCCAAATGCGCCACAGATTAAGAAGTTACAGCAGAAGCGTAACTCTAGTCGTTTCCCTTATTGTTTTACGTCCACGAAAACTTTAACTCGCTCACGCCAATCACGTCATCCTGGCTAGTACAACCGGAAGTTTTTATCAGGTTTTGGTAGGTACAAAGTGCCGGTCGTACTAGCCAGGATGACGTGATTGATGACGAATCGCTTGTAAAAAAGCGGACAAATACTTGCTTGAGTTACGCTTCTGTTGTATACCTTCTTATTCTGTGACGGCGCGGAGCGGCGTGCGAGGGTACTAATTCCGCCCGGCTATTTACCCCCGGGGAAAGGAAAGCATTAGCGAAGTCTAAAGTTCATCAATGAGCGCGGGCGTGGGTCACCGTTCATGGGTGGTCATCCTCACTGATCTCAAAATATAGCGGACTACTGTCATGAATAGCCAACACTGATTGGTCCAATTTAAAATTTGCATTATAACGACTGCATGACGACAGCGAAATAGCAAACCTTTCTTGATTTGATGATTTCTTGCAAATACATTTCATTTCTGCTCGCATTTTTTGCAAGATTTTGTAAATTTCAAAGCTTTTTGAGAAAAACAGGGCGAAAGAATCGGCTAAAAGAAGGGAGCAAAGGCGCCGACGTTAACGAAGGTAAACTTGATGTATTGTTTGCTTTATTTTATTTTTTTATGTGTTGTTTGCTTTATAATGGGAGGAATGCATGGGAGGAATAGTGCATAATGCAAAAATAATGGGAGGAATGCATGTATTGTTTGACGCCCACGTTTCCGACCAAACATTTAAGCAGCCTACTTTTCGAAATTTGTCAGCAGGCGGATGATTCCTGTTGGATGAAACGGGCTGTTGAGGCAACCTTAAAGAGGGAAAACGACTATAAACTGTCTATACTTATGAGGTAAAACGACTATATATATATATATATATATATACATATATATATATATATATATATATATATATATATATATATATATATATATATATATATATATATATATATATATATATATATATATATATATATATATATATATATATATATATATATTGAGATATATATATATATTGATATATATATATATATATATTGAGATATATCTCAATATATATATATTGAGATATATCTCAATATATATATATATATATATATATATATATATATATATATATATATATATATATATATATATATATATATATAAATTAAGGTACAACAAATCAACAAAATCCACTAGGCATCTTTATTACTAAATATACTGTGGTACGAAACTATTTAGTAATAAAGATGCCTAGTGGATTTTGTTGATTTGTTGTACCTTAATTTAAATATGCTCTGGTTTTCCATTGAGCACTTTGCCAAAAGTTTTTATAACCAACAAAACCAAATTTTATATATATATATATATATATATATATATATATATATATATATATATATATATATATATATATATATATATATATATATATATATATATATAATACTCACATATATACGTCATATATAAAATACTCATTAATAATTCATAAACCTTGTGGCAAATCATGTCAGCCATAATATGTCACGTGGAGTGACATTATATCTGATAAAACACATGTGGCATTATATAATTGTTCATCCTAATTAGTATCCTGATATAAAGAATACCAATGAGACGGCATCTTTTGTATAGACGTATTTTAAGCTATTCAAAACACTCGTTCTCGTATTTTATAATATACAAAACGCTCGGCTGCTCCAACTCGTGTTTTAAATAGTACAAAAAGACGGTAATGAAACATAGTCAGACAATGGTACAGCAACCACAGTAAACATCATGATATGTTAATGAATTACTTTAATTCCATTCTCGTTGGTGTGTTTCTTTTTTACATGCCTTTTTAAGTGACTTGAGTTGTTAAAACTGTTTGAACAATGAGAACATTGATATGGACGCTCTCCAGTATGAATTAATAAATGTCTTTTTAAATTTCCATAAATTGAGAATGCTTTGGTACAAATATTACATTGATATGGTTTGATTCCTGTATGCATCCTGCTGTGAACTTCCAACGCACTTTTCTTAGGAAATACTATGTCACATACTTCACAAATAAAGTCCGCTCTGTCTAGAAAATATAAAATAACACATTTGGACCAAACAAAAAGAAACAGTAAGCAAACGTTCATTCAAACAATTCAATTTGAATTAGACAATTCACAATTGTATAAGCTAAAAGACAGTATCGTCATGGTAAAACAGGTTTTGTTTTCTTTTTGTATACCTGCACGAACAAATAATAAATAAGTACACATCCTAAACATTGAAACTTTATCTTTACCAACTTGAAAGAAATAACAAAATATTATACTGATGATAACAGATTTGTAGCCTATACTTATAGTGGCCATTGCTAGTTGGGATGCCCGTTATATCTGCATGCAGATGGAAAATAGAATGAAATCATACATGTATGGTATTATAGGTAACTGCAGCAAGAGCGATCGTTTGTATCAGATCAATTGTACAAATTCGAGCCGAAGGCGAGATGTTGTATTTCTGATATCATGCAGAAGACTGCGGGCTGAGTTATAGATTCAACTATATCTGAAAATATTTTTCAGATAGTGGGCTTCGGTGGCGCAGTCGTCATGCAGAGCAAGCGTATTTCACCTCTGAGATCGTCCATGGGTTCTAAACTTAAGGCTACATTCCAGTTACGCGTTTTTCATACGTACGTACACGCACGTCAAAGTTGAATTCGCTTTACATCCTACTTATGAAATAACTAAATTTATAACAGGACAGCATTCAGTTTTGTGTATGATTTAATGTGTATTTGTTGAGGTTATTTGCACTTATATTCAACTTTTACGTGCTTGTACGCACGTATGAAAAACGCGTAACTGGAATGCAACCTTTAGTATGTATAATTAGCCTTTTCCCAAAAGAGATCACGGTGTATTCTGGGATCGTCTGGAGGGACAAAATATATGGTGGCAGGCGTCAAAAATGTGAAAGAGTAAAAGTACCTACTATATAAAATATCAACTTTTTAGATGACCAAAAATTAAATATCTCCTTCTTACATTAAACTTTTAATTTAAATGTTAAATGTGTGCTGTCATATTTCTTGTCCCTCCAACGTTGGGAAATGGCTAATATAGTAAGCATAATACATGATCACAGAAAAGCCCCGATGGGGAGTGAGCTGAATAATCATAATCATAATCATAATCATAATCATAATCATGATCATAATAGTAATCATAATCATAATCATAATAGTAATCATAATAGTAATCATAATCATAATCATCCCTCTCAACCCGCACCTTTCTGGTGTTATTGTGACTACCTACGATGGCACAGACCGTTCGAGTGTATTTCTGATCCAACACGGAGGTGAATCAGCGGCTGATAGTTTCAGCAAATATAAAATTAAAAGATCGAATCTGTTTGGTTCATCTTCAGCGGTACAACTCTTGATATCTTGTAAAGTTGTCATGTTGATGAAGGTGAATAAAAAAAATTCGAAATATGCAGTTGTACTAAATATATAACTATATGCGAACGTTTCTCGGAAACACTTTAATTTTATATTTGCTCAAACCAGTAGGCCTATATAGCTTTCACAACAGAACAGATTACCCAATCCTTCATATAGGTGAATCTATAGTACCAGCAAACAAAAAGATCTGACTCTATGCTACGGCTGTTATTTCTTTGCATTGTTTTGTATTTTAATAATGAAGCCTAATAATAAGTAATATAATATTTTTTCTTAGAAAGATTGCATGTTATTTAAGTTGTAAAAACAAAGTTTGTTGACTGAAACAAACAAGCTAAAAAGAATATAGCTTTACTATATTAGCCCCATTGGAAAATGAGATAGCTGCCTTGATTTTGTAATTCATATTCTTATGAAGAAACCCAAGATCTCTATCTTGTAAAACCGACCTTTGAAACCGCATATATAGTTATGGGTTAACGGTATAGTATATAATACGTGCAATACTTATGATTATATAAATGCTTCACAAAGCAAATTTAGCTGTAGATATAACATGATAATATATATACGATCTAAATTCAAATATGTTTTAGAAATCTTTATAGTTGCAGGAAGTATTTATATCTTTGAAACACGGAATAACTAAAATAGATGCTTTCAATATAAATAGGCAAAATGCATGGGCTGATATAATTATGTTGCAATGACGAAATGTGTAAGGTAATTTAAAGCCATGATTGTAAAATCTCTTACCTTTGTGAACCTGCATATGCTTCACCACTCCAGCAGAACTGAAGAAAATTCTATTGCAATGACTACAGTTAAATAATTTTTTCTGTTCAAGCTCTTTCGTGACATTTGAAATGTGCTCAGCTGATTCACTTGGTGGGTTTTTGTATGCTACTGCAGTCGCTTGTGTACTGCCCTTTCCCCGAGTTCTAAGAAGATGTCTTGGCGTGATATGAGTAAGTTTATGACATTGTAAACCATCGGATCTAGCAAAAGACTTTCCACAAATCTCACATTTAAAAGGTTTTTCCCCTGTATGTATTCGTTCATGAGATTTCCAATGTGAGTGCCATTTGAATGATTTCTTACAAAATGAGCAGCGATATTTAAAAGAAACTGAACATGATGATACAAAGGATTCGTCTTGAACAACAGGGACAGTATAGTCTTCTTCAAAGCTAGATTTCTCCTGGAAAGTCTTCGTTGATTCTCTTCCAACCCATCTTATAACACTGACGCGCTGATTATTATTCTTGGCAGGAATATCATTCCCAGTTCCCTTCGCTTCTAGATTCATCTTGGGAGTATATTGCAACTTTAAAACAGAATTTTAGTTCAGAATTTAAACAGAATTTAAAGCGCTCAACCTATCCCTATATCTAATTATTCTCGTGTATAAACGCACTTCCCTTGGGAAATTCTTTGCCGTTTGAGACCGGTAACATTAATCACTGTATATTTCGTAGATTATATAGACTATCCATCTCTTACAGTCATTAACTGGGACTACACACCTATAGGTGCATCGCTGTAACACTACTTGCTGTTCAATTCACTGATAGATCACAGGAACGCCTGACGTAGGCCTCAAGACATGTGCATGGCTTATCGCCTTCTGTATTGATTTAGATATAGATAACTTTCTTGTTTCTTGCAAGCAAATGTGCTTACCGCTGACCATAATATTCTTTTTATGGCCAAGATAGTGACATTCTAAATTTCTTTTAAGCTTATTTTCCACTTGGCCGCATTGTGAGAGAGTCTGGATCTTTCTGTATGCAAATCAATCTTCTGGATAGATCGACACTCTTATATTGGCCCACATGATATCAAGGTCGCGATCGTCAAGACTAAATGGAGACTATGCTTAAAAGTTGAACAATGCATAATTACTTAAAGTGCCCGTAACTTCAAAATTGATACTCAGCTTGTTAAAAGTATGCTACCAGTGGAACAGTTTTGCGAAGTATTTGTCGTGAAAGTATGGCCGAAAGCTATCAAAGACTATGTATTCGTCGTAACAACTGACAAGTGCATGGAAAGTTACCTTAAACTATATTACTTGTTTTCCCTCAGTGTTTTCCTTCCTATCTTTATTACGATCTGCCGCGAAACATGACTTTATCCAACTCCAACTTTATTCTGGTCGTACTTTATTTCGTGGTCATTCCGTTTCATCATTCTTACACCAACATGATCACCATACATGCACGCATTCATCTAAAATATATTACAGCCAGGATGTAGATATATGTCCCAATGCGTGACGTCTATTAATGACGTAGAGATCATCACAAAAGGTTGTTGTTTTCAAATAACACTACATACCCATTCAGTTCAAGGTTAAGAACTATCAAGTATGTCGAATAATTTAGTTGTTTTTATTATCTTTACATGACGATCAAGGAATTACAGGTAATATAGCTCATTGTTTAATCTATTAATATTCATTACATGATGAATAATACTATAACTATGAAAAATACATGCATATACCATGTCTATATAACAATTATCACATGGTGTATTTTATAATAATGAAAAGTCTCTTTCAAGAGACTTGGAGGCTCTTATGATAGCCTATTATATAAGAAACTGTATGGTATAAGCAGACAACTAGCGGTGAAAAGAGTTGTTAGCTCGGGCTCGTTGAGATAACCGATGAAAATGGAGTTTACTCCTTTAGAGAATTGCTTATTACAACAGTTATTTTTGCGTGGAAGATTAATTAATATATTTTTAAACTATAATTCAGTTGTTTTGTTAAAGGACATAACTATACCTTAGTTAGATCCTTCAGCCAAGCTCGTGAATATTGTTCATTGCTACCTGGAACTCAGCAACCGAAAATGTAATTTAGTTCTCCTTTTTCTCACGTTTAATGTAATTTTAGTTCTCCTTTTTCTCAAGCTTGTGTTTAGATATGTGTTTGGTTATGCTAAGTATTACGTGTATGCATGGACGCCGGAACTGGGGGGGGGGCAGGGGGCGGCTGCCCCCTTGCCTTTTGCTAGGGGGGGCAGGGGGGGCAGAAGTGCCCTTTTAGTTGTAAAATAATACGTGATAAATCACATTTCCAACGATGCTTTTTGTAGGAAAATAACGAGATTCCGGTAATTTATAGTTTATATTTATAAAATTTTTTGTAAATTCAGTAAAGGTGCCCTTGGTGTTCGTCGGCCCCCCTTTGCCCTAATATCGTTCCGGCGTCCCTGCGTGTATGCTCCACTAGTCTACAAACTTTCAGAACGCCTGGAAATTCGATAAGCAAATACTTCAAATCGAATCAATTTATTCGCCAATAATTAACAACAAAAAAATATTTACACAGAATGAGTAAAATAAACAAAGTACGAATACGTGATAATGAAATTTGTGATGTAACAATCACGAAAAAGGTAAAAGTCAGCAATAATATCAGTGACGTCATAATATAATTAGTGACATAATATTGAAATTTGTACTGTAAAAATCGTAATAAATGTAAAAGTCAAATTAGTGACGCAGCAAAAATATTAGTAACGTCATAATATATTTTACTGACGTAATAATGAAAAAAGAATGACAATAAATGTAAAAGTAAAATTAGCGACGTATCAATAATATCAGTGTGGTCATAATATAATTAATGACGTAATAATAAAATGTATGATGTAAGAATCACATTTGAAGTAAAAATCAAATTACTGACATAGTCATAAAATTAATGACGCAACAGTCATATTAGTGAAGTGTAATATAATTAGTGACGTAATTATGAAATTTGAGATGTAAAAATCACAATAAAGGTAAATGTCAAATTAATAACGATAATGAATTATATTTATATAGCGCATTTTTCATATGGATATGTTCAGGTGCGCTTCTTACAGCAGTAGATAATATACAAATTGTCATGGGCGTACCGGAAGGAAAATATTAGGGGGGCGGAAAGAAAATTGCCCGACTTTTCGGGATTCTGCCCGACTAGTACCTAAAAATTTAAAAAAAAACTAGTACCCCGTCGCCCAAAAAATTTCGGTCAGTGTACCATTTTAGGGGTCAAAAAAATTTTCCGGACAACCAATATTTTTCGGAACATAACACAAATTTTCGAAAAATCACAAAATTTGCCAAAAAATTTACTTAATTTTAGACAAAATTGACAGAATTTGTCCCATTTTTTTTATTGCAAACCAAAATTGCCCGACTGTTGATCGAATATTGCCCGACTGCCCAAAAAACTGGGGGGGCTACCGCCCCCCCCCCGCCCTCCCCCGCCCGGTACGCCTATGCAAATTGTACATTTTAGATAAAATATACAATTGTTTCCTTAGTTCAACATTAGACACAAAGACGAACGCAACGTTTCAGGATTTTTATCAATTTAATAATATTATAAATGTGATACCAGAATCTGAAGCTACAAAATACAAATACAGACGTTTACAACATCGATCTAAAGAAATAAAGTTCAAAATGGCGAAAATTAGGTAAACATACATTTGTCCGACTACGTCCGTCGTTGCTAACCTTTCTTCAGCAACAAAATTTAAATAATTTGTTTCTTTACTTTAATATCATTTCGTGCTGGCCGCCATCGTTGTTTTTCTTTTATTTCGCCCCAGTCCTCTAGCGGCTCTAGCTTTCAAACGCAACATACCCCCGAACAATGGGAGAATCCCATTTAATCTTTAAAGCCTTCGACAGGATAAATAACACGAGCTTCGTAATTGGGCGTCTATAATTTCCAGTTGCTGTTTTCACTTCCACATTTCTGATTACTCCGTCATCCCCTGGGAATACTCGGATAACTCTCCCAGTTTGCCGGTTTCCCCGTACAGCATTAGGATCAGCGATGATAACCCAGTCATCTACACGAACATTTCTATTCTTTCTGTTCCATTGCTTTCTTGGTACTAAGTAAGGCAATACTTCTACAGACCATCTCTTCCAAAACGACTTAAACGAGCCTATGTTCCTTTGACAGAATTCAAATCGGTGGCGTGGATTGTTAGCTTTGCGGAACGGTCCTTGTGGAACAGTGTTGGTGGCTCTGCCTAAGAGGACATCATTACGACATTAGAACAAATATATGCTCCGTCATCGGGATCTTGCGACAGCTTACCAATAGGACGTTGATTCAGCAGATTAGCTACGTCTACAAGACACGTGTATAGCTCGAATGGCGTGTCCACAATCGCTTTCTTGATCGCTATCTTGCAGGACTTTACCATGGACTCAGAACATCCATTTTGGTGGGAGGCAAGAGGTGTTGTGAACTGCCAGGTTATTCCTCTGTCGGCACAGTACTCCTTTAACTTGTTCTTACCCTTGCATCCTTCGATCATAGCTCTGAGCTCGTTCTCTGACAGCATCAGCAGTCCGTTATCAGACAGCATCAATTTCGGGTAACCTTTGTACGAGAAGAATCTTCGTAGGACTTGAAGAAACTCCATCGCACTTGCGTCGACAGCGAGTTCGCAATGAACAGCTCGCGTATTCGTGCACGTAAATATAACTCCGTAATGTTTTGTCGTTTTATTCCTTCCGATTTTCACCTTCATTGGACCAAAATAATCGCAGGAGGTAAATATAAACAGTGGTGTGTAAAGCTGAAGGCGTGATGCAGATAAGTTGGCCATAAACTGGTTCTCTACTTTGGCTTCGATCTTTCTACATAAAGTGCAGCGCTTTTTCTCAGTTTTAGTGACGTCGTGACCTCGGATCATCCAATATTTCCTTCTGGTTCTTGTGGTTGTGGTGTCAACGCCTGATTTTGTGGGCATTGCGTGTGACGAGCACGGAAATCCAATGCTTTCAAAGAAACAGGGCCGGGCGTGTGTTATCGTAAGAGACAAGGCTTGGGTTGACACGACCACCAACTCGGATGATACCTTTCAGATCCACGAATGGGGTTAACGTTTTAAAGTCTCCTTTCTTCATCCGCCTCATAAGGTCGATTTGAGCAATCTTTAGCCAGTATTCTTCGGCACTCTGGATCTCAATAGGGTTAAGAGGGCCTTCTTACGTGGAAAAGTCCTTGTTGCCGGATAACTTCGCTTGGACATTATGGCAAATTCGAAGGACATCAGCGGTGGTTCAAAGAAGACGTTTCCAAGATGAAAACTTCGTGCAGTCGATTACTGGTTCCAGGACATTGGTGGTATAATGTATCTCTTTAGTACAAGTTGTACAGTATAAAAATGTACTTTTATTGCCTTCAATATCAAAACCCTATTTTTCTTACACGTGGTCTCTTTCTGATACCTAAATATATATTACATCACGTGACATGACGTGACTACATTACATCCCTCCTTTTCTTTAAAATAACTCATTAATGTTAATTGCTGTTTATTGAATATTTTATTTATTTAAACATATTTAATCGTTTGCCCCAAGAGCTATTTAAGCTCATCTAGGGGGCTCATTACCTTATAAAGTCTACGTGTCTGCTTTACCAGTAATTATTTAACTAGTTTTAACATGTCTAACTTCTATAAAAGTCCGGTGGTCTTCGATTTTGTCTAAGACAATACCTTCGTTGTAGATCTGGTTGATCTTGTTGTTGCTCTTCAACTATTGTTGGTTGCTGGTTTTCTACTATGCCGTCGTCAAAATCGTCTTCTTAATCATTCTGGTCTTCCTCACTTGCGTTCTTGTAATTTGTGAGACATTTGAAACACGATACATTCCGGGTTACGGTGCGCTCTGTATTACGAGCTGTTACCATGTTGCCTTTGATTTCAATCACTTTAAATGGTTTTGGATTGAAAGGCATTGATAACTTATTGTCCTTCGGGACTTGCATTAGCACGTAATCACCAACTTTCAACTGACTTTCTTTCGCGTTGTTTCTTCTATCAGCATGGACTTTCATTTTCTCCTTTTCCTCCTTATCTCAAACAACGTGGTGTTCCACAGGGCCATCATTGTGTTGTAGGGATAAGAAACTGGGAAGCTTATTTCTAATTGAGCGATTGAACAAAAGTTCAGCTGGACTAAGGTGTGTCGTAGAATGAGGTGTGGATCTGTAGTTGAGAAGAAAAAGATCTAATTCACTTTGCCATCTTTTTCCTTCCGAATGAGCAGTACGGATTGCTTTTGTTACTGTTTTCATGAATCGCTCTGCCTCACCGTTGGCTTGAGGCCATCCATTGAACGGGGGTCCGTTATCGGTTATCAATTCTTCGGGATATCCATGTCGGGCAAAGATTCTTTGGAGTTTGGAGATCACAACCGTGGTTGTCGTGCTTTGCATCACTTCAACTTCTGGATATCTGGAATAGGCGTCAATCACGACCAACAATTTCTCGCCATTTGGGAATGGACCACAGAAATCTGCATTAAGTGTGTGCCAAGGATGTGGAGGTAACTTTGTCATATTCAGGGGTGGTTGACATTTTGGTGACTGGTGTACTGCTGCTTGGCAGGGTACACATTCTTTAACCATTTGCTCCACTTGCTTGTCAATACCAGGCCACCATACTTTACTGCGTACAAGCATTTTAGTTTTAACTATCCCTTGATGTCCTTCATGAGCGATAGAAAGGACACGACTACGGAGACTCTTTGGGATAACGATCTGTGAATTTCGTAGTATAACTCCACATTCCGAAACTGTCAACTGCTCGTGCTGATTACGATATGGGCTTAAACAACTATCTGTTTTGTTCCATCGATCTTCCTTTACTGCGCTAGTTACTCTCTGCAGTTCAGGATCATTTAACGTTGCGATACGAATCTCATCGAGCGTGAGAGATTTAGGAACCGAGTGACTTTGGATGAAATTGACATATTTCTCCGCTATGGTACTTGACTTGTAGTTGGTGAATAAAGGTTGTCGAGACAACACGTCAGCTGGGTTGCTGCTACCTGGTCGATACTTGATATTAAACTTGTATTGTTGCAATCGTAGTAACCAACGTTCTATCCGGAGTGGCGGTTTGGACTTTGGGCTGTAAATGACTTCCAATGGTTTGTGGTCAGTGATGAGGTCAAATTGTGTTCCAACAAGGTAAAGATGAAAACGTTCACAACCCCACACTGCAGCCAATGCTTCTTTTTCGGTCTTCGAGTAGCGAGCTTCCACAGGCGTTAGGGAACGACTAGCATACGCTATGCAGCGATCTTGCCCATTTTCTTGTGTTTGGGCTAATACTGCACCAAGTCCGACAGGATTTGCATCCACTGTCAATTTTGTAGCTAGGTCGATTTGGATCATAAAATGCCATCGTACAGTCCAAAGCAATAGCATTTTTAACTTTGGTGAAAGCTTTCTCATGCATAGTTGACCAAGACCATTTACATGGTTGTTAATTCATGTAGAGGGGCTGTTAGAGTGGAGAAGTCCTTAATAAATCGTGAACAGTAATTGGCCAGACCTAAGAAACTGCGTAGTTGGCTGACATCTGCTGGTGTTTTGAAATTTTTATTTGCCTCGACTTTGTTTGGATCTGCTGACAGTCCGTCCTTTGACAGAATGTAGCCATAGAACCAAAGTCGGACGGTTGATTAAACTTGCATTTCTCCAGGTTTAATATAAGTTTCTTGACAACTAATCGCTGTAACAGTGCTTCTAAATTCTTGTCATGCTGGGTTTGGGTTTTACCCCATACAATAATATCGTCTGCGATATTTCGTACCCCGTGTAGACCTTGGAGCGCTTTGCATTTTGGAATACTTCTGAAGCACATGACAGACCAAATGGCAGGCGTTTATACCGAAACAACCCCTTGTGTGTGCAAAAAGTGGTAATGTTACGCGAGTTCTCTTCTAGGACTATCTGATGGTATCCTGCTTTGAGGTCTAGCTTAGAAAACACGACAGCACCAGACATTTCTTCCATTAACTCATCAACTGTTGGGATTGGATGTCTCTCCCTTAACAATGCCTGATTTGGTCTACGGTAATCTCCGCATAATCTGATTTCATCTGAATTGTGTGGTTTGGGAGCAGCTACTATGGTAGACTTTCCAAAGTCCTTTCCAGGCCCTTCTATGGCGCGCTTCACTTCCTCTGTGGAAAGGACTTTTGTCACTTGCAGCGCGCCAAATATCACCGGTGGAAAAATCCACCGGTGACGTCATTGTTTACATTGAAGGCCGAAGCGGTTACATTATCGGTCATTATCGAAGGAGTCTAACAATAATATTATATTCTCAGGCTCTTTGTTGAACAAATGTGTATTGTTGAAGCAAACAGAGTAAACAATGTAATTACAATTGTGTAGAACACAAAAACCATGTAAAAATACACAAACAGACATTACATTGAGTATAAAGTACAGCGTGTAGAAATAAACTTTAATACTGCCACCGAAGATGCATCTGATGATTCTAAAATTTCCTCAGCAGTTTCGGGTTTAGTTTGGGTTTCTTGATCTCGATTACTGATTATTACAAATTCGCTTGCTGAGAAAACAACGCGTATTTTTACTGGATTTTGAACTCTAGCGACGTCTTCTAGTTGATCACAATCGCCGCCTCTCTGCTTCTTGGTTACAGTTGTCTGATTCTTTTCAATTTATAGATTAACTCTACTAGCTACGTTAATAAAATCGCTGACGAACTGAGTCAGACTTTTCTTGTCGACATAATTACGGCACACATTGTTTAAATAGACAAACAACTGTGAAGCTTCAATAAGTTTTTACATGCACTTGTTTTTGTTGATACATTGAACAGCTTTCGGCGCTTACTTAACTTGGGTCAGTTATTTCGTTTCCACACTTGGTGCGAACTGTTTCATTCGACGACCAAGAAATATCAATTCTAGTCTAGAGAATGTTTTTGTTTTTGTAGACCCATTGTCGGCACGGTGAAGTAATTGTATGAAATGTACACACCCTTTTAATATGTCAAAATTATTCGCGCCAAAATTTTTAATGCGATTTAAATTCCTGCAAGGGACACAAGTCGACCACTCGCGACTTCGTCGCTCGGGTCGCGCCCTCCCTCCCCATGGTCGACTTGTGGCAAGTCTACTACTATGGGTGATACCCATGAAGTAGGTCCTTCGGCAGGTTCAATAATATCGAGACTTTGTAATTCTTCTAGTTTATCTGAAACTTGCTTTCGTAAATGGAAAGGGACTCTCCGAGGGCGTTGTGCAATAGGGGAAACTGTACGATCAACATGCAATGACTGTTCATAATTTTGCAAACACCCTATTCCGTCAGAGAGTTCTGGAAATTTATCTAAAATTTTCTGTGTATTAATGTCAATGTTTTTCATGCTATTTCTGTCCCTTATTTCTCGATTTCCGGAGTCACTTTGACTGTTCGCGTCACTTCCGTTTGAGTGGCTTCCGGTGTTGATTTCATTCCTACCTCGACTTCCGGTTGTTTTCATGCTATGAAATTTAGAGACTTCGTTAACTTTTATTTTTAAAATGCCTAACTCTGCGGCTGTTTCATTACCGAGAAGTGATCCCGCTTTGCCGTTGACAACATAAAACGTCGATATTGTACGCTTTCCATTCGATTCAACCGCTAAACGACACTTTCCGAGCAATGGCAAGGGCTGAACGGCATTATATGCATATATATTTGTTTGTGTTGGCTCTAATTGTACATGTTTATTTCTTTTCCTAATACAAGCGAATGCTTCACTGTCAAGAATATTTGTCGTCGCTCCTGAATCGATAGTCACTGTTCGCGTCACTTCCGTTTGAGTGGCTTCCGGTGTTGATTTCATTCCTACCTCGACTTCCGGTTGTTTTCATGCTATGAAATTTAGAGACTTCGTTAACTTTTATTTTTAAAATGCCTAACTCTGCGGCTGTTTCATTACCGAGAAGTGATCCCGCTTTGCCGTTGACAACATAAAACGTCGATATTGTACGCTTTCCATTCGATTCAACTGCTAAACGACACTTTCCGAGCAATGGCAAGGGCTGAACGGCATTATATGCATATATATTTGTTTGTGTTGGCTCTAATTGTACATGTTTATTTATTTTCCTAATACAAGCGAATGCTTCACTATCAAGAATATTTGTCGCCGCTCCTGAATCGATAGTCACAGCGATAGGGGCCATTGATCTGTATTTGAATGTTAGTTATTTTTGATGATGAAACAGCAAAAGTATACTCATCGTCGGACGAATTAGGAGGGCTTTGTTTTTGGGTTTGTTGTTGTGCAACTCTAACAGACTCTCTCGAATCTTTCTTACTATCTTTCGCCGAATTTTTTCGACTTCGACAAACTCTAGCGAAATGATTGAGGACTCATTGAGCTTTCCACAAGCTCTACAGGTTTTGCCCTTCGCAGGACAGACATCTTTATGCCCTTGTTTAAATTAAATTCATTTCCACAATTTCGGCATTGACTTTGTGTGGTTTTGGTACATATTTAGCATGTCTATAAATGTCTTACCTTGTCTTTAGCTTCGTCATTTCCCTCGTCTTTTACACGATTAACATTGTTCCGAGAGTTATTGTGTCCCGAGATATTCGACGCTTGTTTTTCTGCTAATTCCTTAATTCGCTCGCGCCATGGTAATAAGCTTAGCCAATGTCAGATCTGTCTCGCGTAAAAGCTTCGTACGAAATACATGAGACGAGCATGTCATAACAAACTGATCGCGTATTTCATTCTCGGCGCTTTCGAATTCACACGTTTCGGCTAGTGTACGTAGACGAGTTATGTAGCTATCTACCGATTCTCCAGGCGATGTGTCTGTTTAAACACATAGCGTTCATATATTACGTTCTTTTGTGGATGAAAATATTCGTCGAGCTTGTCCCGGTGACGGTGTCTTGTAGTGTTTTGAATATTTTATGAACCGACGGGCCAGCTACATACAATAACACTGCGCGTTTCTGTGCATCATCCTTGATGTTGGCAGCTACTGTATACATATTAAAACCGTTCAGTTTTCACCATTCTTTCCAGCGTTGGGCTAGCGAGGAATTATCACCCTCTGCATCAAACGGAGGTGGTGGTTTTAAATCCAAAGTTGTGGCCATCGAGATTTCTTCTGTGTTCACTTCTTCTGTGTTCACTTCTTCTTCGTTTGGGTTCAGCATTAAAATAAACTCGTCGCCAAATATAATGTATTTCTTTAGTACAAGTTGTACAGTATAAAAATAAGTGTACAGTATAAAAATGTACTTTTATTGCCTTCAATATCAAAACCCTATTTTTCTTACACGTGGTCTCTTTCTGATACCTGTTGCGGAACTTGTGATTCCACCGTCTGGTTCATTCAGTAAACGCTCAAGGGACTGTATTTTATAATTGTATTGATTGTAATATGTGAAAGTATACTATTTACAACGTGAGTTTTAGACTGTTAAACATTCCGATTGTCTCGCTACGATCTGACAGCAACAATGACATTCAATCACTCCCTAGCTATTTGATTACCCTACCAAATTACAATGTGTCACTGTGACGTATCAATTTACACATACAAAGACTTATTTACGATTTAACATGAATTACGTCAAGCACAATACTGATATATTACATTAAGTATATTTAAAGTTGAATGAATTGGCGGCGCTGCGCTGGGAACCTACGACACC
>CACRXK020003702.1:0-34960 GCA_902702795.2 Paramuricea clavata | reverse complement strand
CATGAGAATCCGCACGATGTGTGAAAGGATTAGCGTTTCTGGTGTTGGTAACCATAGTTTTGTGTCAAAGTTGATGAACTGATGACATATATTAATTATCCAACCTTCCTACTTATTTGTAATAGTATCTTTGAAACCAAACTTCATTTAATATTAACTAGTACTGAATTAGTTAATTTAATATCTCGACTTCATATTACACATTGCAAATTGTGGTCGTCATATAAAACCAAAAATCGCGCGCCAAATTCGAATATAATACACGCCAAGACAGCATTCGAGGCGCATCGACGACGTTCAAGCGAGTGTTTGCGCACAACGTAGATGATAAGAAAAATTGGTATACATACAAATTGATACAATAAGTTGCTTGTTAGTAAAACATTCAAGTGTTTTCCATCAGAGATTAAACGGGTCAAACTTGAAAACTTGCGAGACGACGATGGTCGCCAAGTATCGCATCGCCGTTTCTTTGCCGGGGTGACTAAAGATGTTATCACTGGCACGACAGAGTTATGTTCTGGACGCTTGGGGCAAATAAGGCATTCGAATCAGTCCTATCAGAGCAAAGTCGGCTGCTGTTGTCCTAAATTTTTACAATGAAATCACATCGCATTTTATGCATGAATCATTGTATATGATATTGGGGTTACATACACAGCGCTTTATACAGCAGGTCTGTATTATCATAGTTATAATTAAACAAACCTTATTTCTGCGCGAATTTACTGACTAGAACTGGCCAGCCAAACAGTGAAATAGAATGTAATCAACAGATCGCAAACAGTACACGAAATATTTTTGTTTTTAAACTCACTGTGCATGCAAACGCTAAAGCTAGCGCAAATTTGTGTTTATATTATAAAGACCAATTTAGTGGAGACTCTCGTGTTCAGAAAGATGCAGTCATCTTTTGCTGACAGGTTAAGAAGATGCAGTCATCTTTGCTTAATCAGTTGAACCTAATTCTTTATAATATAATAACACATCCTATTATGCATGAATCATTTTATGTGATATTGTGGTTGCAGTCGATACGGTAGCTATTATAGGTCTGTATTATCATAGTTATAATTCAACAAGCCTTATTTCTGGGCGAATTGTACTGACTAGAACTGGCCAGCAGTTAAATATAGAATGTATATAGCTATATGAAGAGACCGCAAACAGTACACGAAATCTTTTTGTTTTAAAATCAGTTTGCAAACGCCAAAGCTAGCGCAAATTTGTGTTTATATTATAAAGACCAATTTAGCGAAGACTCTTGTGTTCAGAAAGATGCAGTCATCTTTTGCTGACAGGTTAAGAAGATGTAGTCATCTTTGCTTAATCAGTTGAACCTAATTCTTTATAATATAATAACACATCCTATTATGCATGAATCATTGCATGTAGGCTATATGAAATTGCGGTTGCAGCTATACATACGGTGGCTATAATATCCTGTATTATCATAGTTATAATTCAACAAGTCTTATTTCTGCGCGAATTTACTGACCAGAACTGGCCAGCCAAATAGAATGTATAGCTAAATCAAGAGACCGCAAACGTGCAGTACACGAAATCTTTTTGTTTTAAAATCAGTTTGCAAATGAACGCCAAAGCTAGCGCAAATTTGTGTTTATATTATAAAGACCAATTTAGCGGAGACTCTTGTGTTCAGAAAGATGCAGTCATCTTTTGCTGACAGGTTAAGAAGATGCAGTCATCTTTGCTTAATCAGTTGAACCTAAATTTTTATAATATAATAACACATCCTATTATGCATGAATCATTGTATATGATATTGCGGTTGCAGTTACATACGGTAGCTATATATTTTTAGGTCTGTATTATCATAGTTATAATTCAACAAGCCTTATTTTTGCGCGAATTGCACTGACTAGAACTGGCCATGCAGCCAAATGAGTAGAATGTATAGCTACATGTATATCAAGAGACCGCAAACAGTACACGAAGTCTTTTTGTTTTAAAATCAGTGTGCAAACGCCAAAGCTAGCGCAAATTTGTGTTTATATTACAAAGACCAATTTAGTGGAGACTCTTGTGATCAGAAAGATGCAGTCATCTTTTGCTGACAGGTTAAGAAGATGTAGTCATCTTTGCTTAATCAGTTGAACCTAATTCTTTATAATATAATAACACATCCTATTATGCATGAATCATTGCATGTAGGCTATATGAAATTGCGGTTGCAGGCTGGCGGCTAGCCATTTTGCGGAAGTTTCTGATAAAGAAATAAGCGAAATTAAAATAAATTCAGTGTAAATTCACCTCAGGCTCGGGGATAATCACCTCGCCTTCGATGAATAATTGTTAATTATGAACTTATCACTTGACCATTGAACTATAAGTAAACCTGAACAATAACTCATATGATAAAGGCCTATGTTTGGGTGAAGCCAAATTTTGGATGCTCAAGTATAGCCTGTTCGCAGGTGTGTATATGAAAATAAATACACAAAATTTTTCACGAAGTATTTTTACTAATTTAATCCTTAATTTTAACTTATTAAAGTACGTTTCTGGATGTTTGAACATCCATTATCAACCGTATCTAAGATTTTTCTACCTAAATTGTAAAAAAATTTCTTTCTGGAAAGTTTAAAAACTCAGAAAAACCATAAATTTTCGTGCCGTTTTTTGCATTGTTTTGTTTGTGTCATATTTCGACAGTTAAACAATATTTGCTTATTTTATGTGCCTTAGATAGAAGTTGTGTTGTCTAAGTGTGCTCTAGGATAAATAAAAATGCTTTGAAAGAAGTAAAAGTGAGAAAATATTAACGATTTTTAAGCTGTATTTTTTGCATCCATTTTGTAAAAAAGGACTGGGGCTACCTGCAGAAAACGCCCATGGCTGGCTTCAAAGATGGCGGCAAACTTATCGTTCCAGTTTACTTATAGTTCAATGCACTTGACAGACATGTTTCGTTCGCTACTCTGGTACCCGAGCCAACTGCGCGGAGTGTTGTTCCAGGCGTAAGCCCAGGGCGAAGGTACTAATTCCACCTGGCTATTTATCAAAGTCTAAAGTTGATCAAATATCGCAGGTGCATGGTGTATGGGTGGTTATCTCACTGATCTCAAAATATGGGTGTTTTCCAGGAGTGAAGGAGGCAAAAATTTAAAAAAAAAACATGTAAAGCTATGTCACAGAATAAGGCACACAGAAGGGCCACTTACGTCGGAAGCTTTGAAGTTTCTGTCACCCTGGCCGCCATCTTCCTAGCCAGGCGATTACATTTTCTGGCCAATAAATGCGCTGTATTGGCTGGCCACCATCTTCCTGGCCAGTCAATTGCATATTTTTGCATAGAAAAATGGTGACACGTTGCACCGCTGAGTGGCCCTTCTGGTACTGATCTTTATTCTGTGGCTACGTTTAACCCATTAAGCGTCAGCGCTCTCCCTTGATGAGTAAAATCGTCTGGCGTTAGACAGAGTAAAATTATCTGGCGTTAGACAGAGTAAAATACTAAAGTAGGGCGCATCAGGGTGCAATGTGACTGAATGGGTTGACTGGACACATGGGTAAATAGCCCAGTTAACCCATTAAGTGCCAGTGCTCTCCCCTTGATGAGTAAAATCATCTGGCATTAGACAGAGTAAAATACTAAAGTAGGGTGCATCAGGGTGCAATGCAACCCAATGGGTTAACCATTGCAATTAATCATGTACGATTAGTTTTCTGGCGTATGTCATTGAGTAAACACGTGTAAACTGGCCACATTTGAAATGGCTACATTTGAAATGGCTACAATGAATTATGGGGCCAGCACTCATTTTAATACGCCAGAATACGAATCGTACATGACAAATCGTAGTGTGTAAACACAGAGTAGATGCACAGAGTAGATACATATGCAGAGTTATAACTAGTGTGCTCACTTTTTTTGTGAGCGTGCTCGGCAAGTTACTAGATGCATGCATTTGATTGGATGGCGATTACATACATACATAAAAAATGTAGTTAAGCATACTGGCCTCAACAACTCGGAGCTGATTTCCATGAGGGGCATGATTTGGAGAGAATATACTGTACAGATAAACATTAAAAATACAACTAGGGTACCTGCAAGGTAGGGATTGCTGCGGGCATTAAAAGCAAATAGAACTACAGTAAACAGCACAAATTACATCAAGCACAGCGATTACTCGCAGCGACTAGTGATCTGTGAATGGAACTGAGAAGAAGCAATATATATTGTAGTGGCAAAGACCAGGGGTTAAAGGGAAATTAGACTTGCCCAAGTCGCTCGCTAGGGACCACGGACTTTGGAAAGTCTAAAGGGCAATCAGAGGTGACATATATTAAACATGTGTGTCTCATTGTCATACAGGTAAATTAAGATCAGATTTCATATCAAGTCTGTTTACTGCTAGGCGCATTTACCACATTTTATAGAACCTATACACAGATTTATCACACTAAGAAACCAAAACTTTATAAAAATATAGAAGTGACAGTTGCCAAAGTCCAAAAAAAATGTAAGCATAACATTGGACTTGAAAAAGCTTTACAAATTCGATAAAAATTCGAAGACTCGAGCGAGTTTAAAATTTGTGTTCTGCGTATAGAAAGCGTGCACGACCACAGGCAACAGAACAAGCCAATTTTATATGGCATTCTATTGCCGCCAAAAACCAATGCTACCAATCAACAACCAACGCTGCCACCCAACAATCAACATTGGACAACAACCTCCAAACCCACTCCTCAACATTCAACAGCACACCCTGCAACCATTGCAACTTCAGAAATCAACATCCAACTCCAAAGCATGCAACAATGAACACCGAAAAACTTCAATTTCAACAACAACAAACCTTTGTTCCTTGCAATGCTGAACGTTGATGTAAATAATGCCAACGCTTGCAATGTTGATGCCTGCAACCACAGTATAGGAATTGAGCAGTAATCTCACTCGGGGGTGCAAAGTGTCCAACGGAACCATCTGACTTCTGGTTTGGCTGCCATGTTCTTAGTAAGGAAAGAGGAGTGAATATTGTTTAGAATTGTACTACATCGGCATGGTTTTTACACTTAAAAGGTAATATTTTTTGGTTTTCTTGTACCGATCAATACATAAAAAACAGATAGAGGAGGATACTGCTTAATTTTAGACGCGTTTGGAGTAAAATAAACAAGCAAAAAGGCAGAAAATCGTGACGAACGTCAGGTGTTAGGAGTGGGCTCACTGGGCTGAATGTTTTAACTTTCATGGTTGAAAGTTAAATTGGTGTTATTTCAAGGTTTTGTGGACGAATTTTTCTTCCTATGTGTAGTATTCGTAAAAGAAAGGCAAGTTATCAAATTTTAATTGTTCAATGATAATTCAACGCAAATAGAAAGCTATTTCGATGACTGTGCTCTTGTTGTCATGTTTATATAACTATATAAGGCTGCTTAGCAGGCGAGCAGTATGCAGTATATTTTGGTCTATAGCTTGTTTTTCTGTGTTTATCTTTATAATATTTTTGGTGTAACTAAATATGGTCCTCTCAGTTCAGTTCTGTTCCAAACAAAGTTGATCAGTTTTTGTTCTCTCTTCTGAGAGGCTACCTGAACAAATTATGGCAGTAGCTATAATAGACCACTGTATAGGCCATTCTAAAGTTCTAAATTGTAAATATAAATATCAAACTTAATAAAAATATTAATGATTATAATGACTGAAGTCATGTCGATTAAAAATATGACACCTTCAAATATTTTCTGTCCTTTTTGTTCTTAGTTGTCCGAAGATCATGGTTGGCAAATATCAATGAGTAATATATTCTCATTCTCAAGAACAGCTTCTGGAGATATTCCAGCGGGAATTCTTCACAGTACTGGAATGGCACAGGTTCTCTCTTGAGTAACTTGAGGATATCACCTCCAACAGAAGAACTCTTTGTATAAATGGAGAAGTTTTTGAAAAAGATTGCTTCAAGTTGAATGATGTACTCCAGGAAACTAGCTGAAGGCACATGCAGACCTCCAAATTGTGATTTGTCTTGGTCATATGCCTAGAAATAACAAAGAAATGTCTTATTGTCATCCAGATCATTTGACTCTTGTGCTTCTTTGCAGGTTGAGCAGCTGTGTTTTTGTGAACACTTGTGGAGCAGATAGCCAGCAACATATGTGATAGTATTCTCCTTGACCATGTTGGAAACAACACTTGGATCTTTGTAGTCAGTGGGTCCAATCGCCAAGGTTTGAGGTTGAGGTGTTGTAGCCAGCACTGATTTTGACTTCTTGGTGGTTTCTGTACACTGAGCGATGAGGTCATCAAAATCTGCAGCACAATTTCCAGCTGAGGATGTGAGGAATGAACTAAAAAATAGTTTCCTAAATGCACTTACAAATTGTACTGGTGTTGGGCTATCATTGTCCCCCTGTTGCCTTATAGTGCCAAAGAAATTTTCTAATGGGTCAGCGTTAAGCCTTCGTGTAAGAATATACTTAAAATCATGGTTTATTTTTAGGTGATCCCAAATGGCTAGAATAGCACTGAGTGTAACTGCCCACCCTTTAAGGCACTTAATTCGACCTGTTACCTCATTTCCATCGAAAACCTTTAACCCCTTCATAAAATTGATTGCTTCTTTCATGAACTCTTTGTTTGGGCTTTTATCATCAAGTGGGCACTTGAGCTTTTTTGTTGAATGTAATGTAGAGCAGTTTACACAATCAAACACTGAATCAAACTTCAAAAGAAACTCAGCTGTTCCCATGGCAGTTGATGGGAGTCCCCTAGACTAACATACATGCAAATTGAAGCTGCTACAGTGTGACTTAGTACTTGTGTTGCAAGCTTAACTCTCATTTTGTTAAAATTAGTTAGGTTGTATGTGCTTTTCTGTTAACTTCGGTGCAGATCTGATTGGAAGTGCTGAATCTTTCATGTAGAAATCTTCGATATCCTTCCAGGTAGCAACATATTGGCCAAATCTAAAGCAGTATTTCATTAGGTTGTTTCGCACACACTTTATCAAGTGTGGAGGGTCAAACATCAGGAAATACTTCTTATTGTTGTGCATAAACCAGGGTTGTTCAGGAGTAACATTCAGGTGAAGAGCCAAACTGTGGAAATTGGATCCCATGTCTGACATAACCACCACAACATTCAAACCGATGCTTTCTACTTTGTCAATTGCTCCCTTTATTAGGATTTCCAAGACATCACTAGGACATCCACCATTGACCAAGTAATAGCCAATTGGTTGCTTCCACTTCCCACAAATACTCGGAAGTAGTAATAAATTGCTGAAGTCGCCACTTTGTTGGTTCTGTAAAGACTGAAATCCTCCAAACCAATGATCTTGTCACTCTTTATGCTGTAAAACAAGTGGGTTTTCAGTGATACTTCGTCCATACATAGTGTACACAGTCTATCTTTGGGACTCATTTGCTTAACTTTCTTCTCTATTATTTTCACCTTCCTTCTCCATTACAACACTGCTTGAGATATACCAGTATGGTGGCCGAGAACTGCCATTTCGTTTTAAAAAATATTTCTACATTTTTCCTTAATATTAAAGTATTTTTAAAATTATTTAAGAATATCAGTTCTGAAAACAAAAAATAAATAAATTTATTTAATACTGCAAAGTCATTTTAAAAAACATATTCATGTGGCCAAGAACTGCCAAATTGCCAAAACGTCTGTGCACAGAATTGTCCCTCATATCCAATGTATTACCCGATTAACCATGATTATCCCATACTTCAAAGATGGCGGCTTGGAAACATGATTTAAAGTTGAAAAACGATTTAATGAAACTTCTAGACTTCATGAGAAGGGATTACTCGTGCTACAAATGGAGTCTTCGTTCTCTTGATCAACAGCTTAAATATTTCGAGATAAAATATATTGACGTGAACGTTAGACTCGAAGATGCAAGGCAAAGCCGTACTGTAAGAACTTGATGGGCCTGGAAAATTGCTCAGATATCGGGCAAGGACTCGTAAGATTCGCCAAAAGTACGATATGAGGGTTCCAAGAGATTTAGTGCATAATATTATGTTTGATCTTCACCCTGATGGACTTGCAGCTAGAGCTCCAGGGGCAAAGAAAGCGAAGGCCAAAGGTCACATTTGGCCCGAATTGGACATATTCTCTTGATGGCCATGATAAGATGATGGGTTTTCAAAACTCAACATTTCCATTGGCCATCTACGGTTGCATTGATACAGCCAGTCGTAAGCTGCTGTGGCTCAAAATTTGGAATACAATTCTAATCCAATTCTGGTAGCAAAGTGGTATATTGAAGCTCTCTTAGAAAGTCATACAATTCCTCACTATCTTCGCTTGGATAAAGGAACAGAGACAACCACAATGAGTACTGTACACGCATACCTTTGAAGTAAACAAGGCGATTTGGATGATCCTACAGAGTCAATTATATTTGGACCCTCCCCATCAAACCAGGTTAAATCTCATTCAATTACTAAATAATTTTCACAAAAAAATGGAAAATTTATATATTTTTGAATTTTTTTTCAGATTGAACGATGGTGGAGGGAACTTCATGATAGGTTAGAAAAGTATTTTAAGTCTGGTTTATGTTGTTTGAAGGAGGAATGTCACTATGACCCTGGTGAGGAAATACACAGGTATTTTACTTTTATTGTATTGTATTTTATTATTTTACATTATACAGAGTAAATACAAAAGTAGTGCGCATTGCTCTTTAATGGGTTATGAAAGATATAATTTCAATATTGATAAAAATAAAACAAACCATTGTCAATATCTGTCATATATTATTTTAGGTTCATCCTTGCTTTCATCATGATCCCAGTCATGCAAAGAGAATTGGATGAGTTCAGAGACACGGTGTGGAATAGTCATTGGATCCGCACTAAAAAAGATACATTATTGGCAGATGGAGTGCCAAATCACATCTATGAGTTTCCAAGCAGATATGGAATGGAAAAGAAAGGTTTCTTATCCAGCAATTGATATATTAAATCAATTTCATCATTAATGCAAATATTTTAACTCTGCTTAATTTAAAAAATTAGGCTTCCTTGTATCTCAGGAAGATCTTGAAGAAATTGCAGAGTTATCTGGAATCTTAGATGCTCCTGATGATTTCATCCCATCATTATTTCGAAAAGATCTGAATGAGTTGATGCCAAATCCCGAAGCTATCAAGTGCAATGAATTTGTTCAAACTTATCTCTTGCTGAAACAAAGATATTTTGAAAAGACTGCAAATAACAATCCAGACATTTAAAGGAAATATTATAATCATAATTTCATAATGGGCTATTACATTAAAAAACCATTCCCCCCCCCTGTTGAGGATCTCAATTTTCCAGAGGGGAGACACAGTCAATTTTCCAGAGGCATTATCATAGAAAAATGCTGTTTCCCAGAGGGGCAAAGGCCTAAAAATGCAATTCCAGAGGGGTTTGAAAGCTTTCCAGTGGGGTAAAATCTTGATAAACAGAGGTCCTCAACAGGGGCGGGGTACAGTTTTGAATGTAATAGCCCAATGCGATACAGTCCACTCTGCACATACAGGGCCGCCCAGGAAGGGGGGGGGGCAAAGGGGGCAAATTGCCCCAGGCCCCGAGTTTCTAGGGGGCCCTGAAAAATTTTTGTAGGGCCCCAGCCTTTTTTGTGTGTTAAATATTTCCGCGCAAAGGACAAGATATCTGTTTTCTTGGGCTCAGTACCGAAGCTCAGTAAATTGTTATCCGGAAAAAAATTTTTCCGGGAAAATTTTTTTAGATAGGGGCCCCTAAAAAAAATTTGCCCCGGGCCCCCGCCAACCTCTGGGCGGCCCTGTGCACATACATACATTGGAGCCTCTACAGCTCACAATGCAAAGCCTGATCATGTTTCCTTAATGATTTATTTTAATGTATTATTAAAATTTTACTTTATTATTAAAGAAGAAAAATTTGTACAATATGGTATGCACAAATATAATATGTAATAAATACATAATAAATACAGTATAATATGTACAAACCAATTTTTGGTGCCCACAAATTAATGAAACCTGTAAATAAAGCAGTGCAAAGCATGACAATTGAGCAAGACTCATACACAATGAGTGCAGCAAACTGTTCCACATGTACCATAGTCTATGTGCATGAACAAAACAACAATAATTAAAATAATGCCAAAGTTATGCAAAAAATGTTTATATATAGATAACTAAAAGCTCTGAGTAACTGTTTATTCACACAATTCAGGTGTGAGCTTTAACAAATTGGAAAAAGCATTGCACTTATGTGCCTTAAAAAGTTGGTAAAAGCCTCTTTTGAATAGTTACCAGCACAAAATAGGAAATTGTTCTCATCATTAAAAGCCCCAGTAAGTGAAGCAATCTCAGGATCCATAAGGTTGTAGCCTGCTCCTTGGATATCCACAAGCATCAATTTCTTACTGGATTTGATGTAAGAAAAGTGGACAAGACTCTCCGCCTTTTTTTGCTGGTCTTCATTCTTTTTCACACAAAGAACACCATCATTGTTTACATACTTCTCAAAATTGCTTGTCACATATTCTTCGATTGTGACAACCTTCTGTGAATCATTGATGATTCCCAGGAAAGTGTCGACATATCTTAATGAAATATGATAAGTTAGTTTAATTTAGCATGTAACATTCATGCCTTTTGTTATTATAGCTTTTATTTCCTGATTTATTATTAGCATGACAAAATTACTGGATGCTGATTGGTTGAGAGGAGTACAATTATTTCTCAAAACAAATTGGCAGAAACATATTGAATCAACACAATTCACTCAAATGGAATTGCCATAGGGAACTTAAAGCAAAAGCATTAAATAAAAACACAAACAAATTTTAGTTCAAAGTCTGACAGGACTGTACTTTGACTAGAGATTATTATTTTATCTTGACAATGAGGGGATGGTAGATGCAATTTTGTTATGCTAATAATAAACAAATAATGGCGGCTCATCCAACTTTGGCAAAATTTCCTAACATCACTCATCATAGTAATCCCTAATTGTACTTGCCATCACAGGATTACCTATACTAATAATATACAGTACCTAAAGGTCTTTCCAAACTCTTCTTCATTTCCTTCCTTCTTCACATTAGCATCAAATTGTTCAGCAAAATGTTTAGCCAATGCCTGCATTTGCACAGATTTTCTAGCATGTTCCAATTCTGTTTCACCAAGCTCACTTATAACATCTTTAGTGCTTTGTAAGAAATATTTGACAACATATGCTTTTCTTTGGAAATCTGGAGAATTTGAGGTTGCTTTATGGGCAGAACAGAATCCCCCTTTACCAAATTCCTCATTTTCTATGGTAAAAGGAAAAAACTTTGGAGCTGACCAAACCATCTTATCAACGTCAAAGGTTGAAACTTCAATTAATGTTTGATTCTCACAGTCTGTTAACTCGGTTTCGTTAATGGGCAAACCTAGCTTCATCATTCTTGTTACTGGAAGACTTTTGGGGAATTTTTTCCCTCGCAGGGGTGAACAGTTGCGTCACTTCAGGCTACTACTGACCTTGGGATA
Source organism: Paramuricea clavata (assembly GCA_902702795.2). Classification (NCBI taxonomy): domain Eukaryota; kingdom Metazoa; phylum Cnidaria; class Anthozoa; order Malacalcyonacea; family Plexauridae; genus Paramuricea; species Paramuricea clavata. Next base: position 23,453 of record CACRXK020003702.1, on the reverse strand, counting down.
CGGGACAGATATTGGTGGTATCGATGGTAACAATGAACCTTCTCTTCTATGCTCGGAATATCGAAGGCTGGATTGAAGAACGGAAGACTCAGAAGAGTTGCTGATAAAATGCATGTGGATCAACTTCAGATTTTGCAGCTGTGCTATTTTTGAACACGAAGGACCGAGTTTGCTCGCTAGGACATCTACAGACTTTCCTTTAAGCCTTTTTTGAAAATGCTTGTTACAAGCCTTTATGATGTTGGGGATTGTTACTTCTTCATAGGGATAAGAGACAAACCCTTGGGGCCCAGTTTGTTCGTACTTTTTCTCTTTGCCTGTAGCCTCTGTTGCTAAGGGCTGCACTAAGAGCTCTTTTTTTTTCTAAGAGAGCGAGTGAAGAAGAGAGCGAGTGAAGATAAGGACTACCAGATATTCAGAAACATAGTAGAAAATGATTTATGTAAATCACACAAGAACAATCCGATAATATCGAAGTTTTACAGAGTTGCTCCAGATCTATCGGTTGTGAAACGACTTGTCTTCTACAAAGATCTCCTAGTCGTCCCATTCGTCATGCAAAGTGCTTTTATAGACGAGGCTCACAAGATCGGGCATTCTGGAGAGCAGTGCACCGTGGATCTTTTACGAGAAAGGATTTGGTTCCCAGGAATGATGAAGTTGGCGAAAGATGCCATCAAGAGCTGCTTAAGTTGCCAAATGACCTTTGATAGAACGTACAATGAACCTCTGCGAGCACACAATATCCATCGACTTTAAAGGCCCTTTGAAAGATGGGAAATACATTTTAGTTGCATATGACCTATACAGTCAATATCCGGTTGTGGGATACTGTAATTCAACATCGTTCGCAAACATTAAGCCAGTTTTGGATTCAATCTTTGCCACTTTTGGAAAAGTGCATACAGTCAAAACAGACAACGGACCACCATTTCATGGTCACCAATTTCACGAATACGCAGAGAAGAAGGGATTTTACCACCACAGAATCACACCGAGACATCCACAAGCCAACGGTGAATGTGAACGATTCATGCAAAATGTGAACAAAGCTATTCGGATAGCAAAGAAAGAAAACACTGATTACAAAGAGAAGATAGACGGAATATTGGAAGCCTACAGAGCCACACCTCATCCATCCACATCAAAAAACCCATTTGAGCTGATGTTTGGTAGAAAGATGAACTTGAATATTTTACCGACAATGAAGAGAAGAGTAAAAGATGAAGTTATAAGAAATTGTGATGAACAATATAAAAAGAAAGCGAAGAAGTATTATGATAGAAAAAAGAACGTCAAGAAATCACACATCAGATTGGGTGATCGAGTATTGATGAAAGATAAAAGAACCGATCGACTCGGACCTGAAGTAGGGATCGTAATTGGAACAACTGAACATTCCATTACTGTGCAGTTCGGAAATGGAAGAATCTTCAAGAGAGATAAATCGCACATAAAAAATGTTAATAAAGCTGTAGTTCCATCCAGTCAGAGAAATCCAAAGAAGAAGAATAGAGATGAAGAACAAATACAATATGAGTTATATGACACAAACGGAAGTGATGAAGAAGAATTCGATGAACAGAATACCCTAAGAATGAAATCTGGTCGAGAAATCAGGAAACCAGAACGATTTGGAGATTGGACTGTATAGCTGAGTATAATTAGAGAACGTAGTGAAACAATATATAATTAGAGTACTTAGTGGACACATTAGAGAACATTATATTAGAGAACTTGGTAAAACAATTATAATCATTAATTTAATTAATAGTTAGAGAAAAAAGAGACAAAAGAAGAAAAATAACATTTATTAGAGTATATAATATTATTTAGTAAAGAGCATCTTTACTAAAAAAAGGTAGAGAGAGATGTTGTGCAATAGTGTGCATGAGTTATATTGTTAGTTAGAATTGAATATGTAAATTACTATATAATTACTGTATATAAGCCTAGACATAAACCATTATAGATAAATAGATTATTTCATGTTTAAGAGATGGAACGATTAAAATATAAGTCATAACAATATGGACGTTTCTCTGGAGACTACCACCACCACCCCTAGAAATATGTCAAACATAGTTATCAATATTTTGTTCTTATAGTACACATAAGATAGTTTCTACTATTTTCTACGGTCGGCTATTGGCAATGCTTCTGGGAGGAATATGTAATTTGCTGACATATGTTTTTATTAATACACATGAACTCTCAAAACAACTTTTTTTGCATAAAATATTGACATTGATTTTAGCACATTTTTCAAGGCGTTTTTTTCCTGAAATTCGAGTGTTTTCAATGCAAGGAAGGTATAATAATATAAATGTATAGAACAGGTATGGTATTACGAATGTATAGACTGATGCAAATATCAAGTTGTTTTGTTTTTTATATTCTGCAAAAATGATTCCGAAATGTCAAGGCTTTTGAGAAAACTATCAAATTTTTCCATGATGTTTTACAGAGAAACATGGGAAAATTTAATAATTGTTTAGAAAAAATTTTGTAACTTTTTGAAATCGTATTTCCGTGCATTTTAATCATATTTCACTATATCTTTTTCAACTTATTTGAAAATTTAGCTAAATATAATCAAGTGGCAAAACATCATGTATACAATTTAATACACTTCTTTAATATGATCTTTCACTTGGAATTGCATAATGTTGACAATTGTTGTAGTGATCTCACTCAATTGAATAATAGTTGAAGGGTCTTGTAGATGGGAATCATTGAGTGCAAATTTATATACATTTATTAAACCTAACCAGGAACAGTTGCAAAATGCAACTATGCCCCTTTGATTCTGGTGCAGCGCTCTAACAAACTCTGATTCTAACCGATAACGGTGCAGTGCTGTAGTGTTGTTTACACTATGAAGCTACGCCTAGCATTCTGTTATCTATAATAGTGTTACCTGTATCAACTACAGACCACAGACCACTACGCTTGGCACTCTGGGTGCAAATCTGTATCCTACGTGGCTACAGTATTAATAAAATTGCTGAAGAATAACATAAAATACAGCCAAATATCTACATACACTGATACACTTTGTAAGTCTAAATTGGTATATAATTTTTTTAAGTCAATATAAGCTCTCCTGTTTCAAGGCATAAAGCAGACAAACAATTCATGAACTGGCAGTAAATAATATGCTCATACTTTATATTGCAGAAAGATGCTAGAAAAGATATACAACTCCAACTCCTGCTTTCTTGAGATATCAGGAGTTCAACTTTGAGCTTGCGCAGAGCTAATTATCCAATCAGAAAGCACGATTTCTTGTAACAAATATTGTAGCAACTCCTGGCAGATAGCAGGAGTGACACACGAGTCGCGTGTAAATCAATATACTACCTGGAAATGAGCTGTTGCAGAGTTGCAGTTGCTAGGTAGCAGGGCTGTAAAATAGTGCAAATGTGATAGAAAGAAGAAAATGAAAGAAATGAATAAAACCATTTACACACTATTGCACACTATACATTTACACACTATACATTTACACACTATTAAGATGGATGCACTCATAATTGTATTTCTGAGGTCATACCTACAGTACAGGTAACATTCTTTCTATTGATTAGAATTTTTTAAATTTTTTTTCTGAATCTCTCCTTTTATCTATTAAATTTTAACAATTATCTTTTTTTTCTTTCTTGGGGGACTCTATTTTCTGGGAACTCAAAACATTTTCTGGGACCTGTGGTCCGATAGTTTTTCCACCCCTGGAGCTTGTCAAAAGTGATTGAAAATCTTCATGATGAACTTCGGTTTTCCTGTTAGCTGATTCTTGAATGACTTCATCCAGTTTGACAATCTGCCTTGAAATTCTTTTATTAAACCAAAATTGTCTTGCTGCAAACCAAACTTGTTTGCCAAACTTGATGCTCGGGTCAACAAAAAGTTGTAAAACATTAACAAAGCAGTGAGGTAAGCTTGTAACGTGCCTACTTTCCTAGGCTTTGTTAAAAGGTGATTGCCTTCAATAAAGACAGCGTATGTGTACCATGGCATCGTCATTCCACAATAGATTAACATTAGCTAATGTTTCATCTACTTAATAAACAAGTCAGCCAACTTGCCACTGGGCTTCTTGTGACGATTCTGGCCCCCAGTGACCTCCTTCCACTCATAACAGGTGGTCCGGAAACCAAGCAAGAAGTGTTTGGATTTCAACTACTTTTGCAATTAAGCTTCTTTGAATTTCTTTTGGCACAGCCAGCTCTTCTGGAGGTTCTGCTCTAACATCTGGGTGCTCAAGTGTTGGGATCTCATCAGAAGGATGACTGTGCGAGGAATCGATAAACAAATCAGGCTGTCTGGGTGATCATTAGGAATGATGACTGGGTGGGGAACTATCAGAGGAATGATGACTGGGTGGAGAACTATCAGAGGAATGATGACTGGGTGGAGAACCATCGGAGGGATGTTGACTGAGCGAGGTAGGATTATCACATAGCTGTAGCTGGCTTTTAGCTGCTGGTTTCTTAGATGGAATGGACTTTCTGCCCTTTTCTGCAAGTTTGTCTCGTTTGTTCTGTGTTTTTTTGTGGGGTTTTCTTCTGTCTTTTCGTTGTCATCTCTTATTTCTTTTTTGATATTCTTCCTCAATTTTGAACCTTGTGTATTATACCTAAATCAACATACATTAACCCATTAACAAATAAAATTGTCTGGCATTAAAGTAAAATACTCTGGCGTTAGACAGTAACATACTAAAGTAGGGCACACCAAGTTGCATTGCTATGTAAAGGTTAACACATTCTCATTTAAGGATTTTCCTTAAATTTCCCGACGTGCTCAGAGCTTCATAAATCATTTCTTTTTGTCATATTTTATCTGAGCCCGTGAATCACCGAGTCTGAAAAGAGATGATCTTTTTAATCTTGACGTTTCAACCACTCCTTTAGTTGTCACCCACTCCTGATGATAATTGAAATATAGTTGAAAGGTGTGATTAAAAAATAGTAGGAGCACTAAACATATGCATTGTGCTCTGCAATTGTCTCCCACACGCCTTTCATTCTGTTTTTGGCCATAATAAATGAGAACAGAAGTTAATATAATCCTCTAAACACATGAACACCTAAGGTTCAGTAAAGGAGTTAGAGAACAAATAATTGCTCGGAGTAACGAGGGTTTCAAACAGAGGCAATTTCCTGCAAATATAGATGTGTTAACAGGTGGACTTGAAAACTGGGATTCGCACTTCACTTGGTGGAAATTATAAGCTGGTATGGAAGATAATCCAAGTGATCACATATACACACTATTTTAGACATGACCAGGAATGGTTGCAAAAAATGCAATACTAGTTCCTCTGGCAGGAATTAACTTCTTTGCGTAACAAAACTGCAACTGTTGGTAATATACAGTCAATCCCCTTAATTAACGCAATCCAACAGAAACCAATTAGCAACATAATGGAAAGGAGATTAGCTGCATGTGCTCTGAATGGACGACTTGCAGTTCTGTTATGCAAAGAAGTTGTTTTGATATACCACCGATCCTCTTGTGATGTAGTGCACCTCGGTCTTCCAGACCTTCGTAGAGTGGAATAGGATTTATTTTTCTGAATCATTATGCAGTTTGCTGCACAGCAACTTTTGATATATCTTATAATACAACTTCTGATACAACTTTTGATACAACTTTTGATACCTTTGCTGCATTTGTTAGAAACCTTCATTACTGTGAGCAATTGTTAGTCCTCTAACCCCTACTTATCAAGTACTGTACTTCCATTACTTGTCACAACTTGAACCTGGTTCTCGCCATTCACACAGAACCATGCGAGAATTTCAAAATACTATCTCAACCACACACTACAATGAGCACAACATTATGTGCTATGCCAGATTAATTAGCATCAAGATTAATGTATGATGTACGATTTTAACACTTTATAGTATTTTTGTGGAATTAACAAATAGTCTCCCTATATTTTTTCCAGGATTGTCTCTAAGGTTAAATCAGATATAACAATTAGGGACGTTGTTTATTAGTGGTATTTTATCTTCACAGTTTGGACCTGTCTCTCAATGAAGCCAGGTCCCTTTGGGTAGTACAGTGACGAAGTCACCACTCTGAAACCATATCTCTTAGCTAGGTCTTGTAATTGGGCAGAAGTGAATTGGGTTCCATTATCACAAATCAGAGTTTCTGGTATGCCTTGCTCAGAAAATATTGATCTAACCACATTAACTACAGTGGTTGCTGTTAGATTATTCAACTTCTTCACGAATGGAAACTTTGAATAATAGTCAGCGATAACTATGTACCAGAAATTATTTACCTTGAACAGGTCTGCGCTCACAGTGTGCCATGGTCTTGGCAGTACTTCACTTGGAATCATGGGCTCTTTCTGCTGAGAATTCTGGAATTTCTTGCAGGCATGACAGGACGCCACCATATTCTCAATCCCCTTTATATATGCCAGGCCAATAGACACATGATTTTGTGCAGAGTTTGCACTTCTCCATCCCTTGATGACCACTGTGGATTTCTTGCAATATCTTCTGCCGGAGTGATTTTGGAACAATTATTCTACTTCCTAATAGTAGAACTCCTTCTTGAATAGAGATATCATCTCGGTTATTCCAGTAAGGCTTTATTGCTTGCTGAGTTTTCTTTATGCTATCAGGCCACCCTTCCATAACTTGCTCGGTGAGGATTTGGAGAGTTCCACCTTTAGCAGTTTCTTCTCTTATCTGTTGGAGCTCAACAGGTGAGAACTCCAGATTATGAATTTTCACTTGCATTCCAGTGATTTCGTCTCCCTCCCTTGGTGACAGTCTCGAAAGTGTATCTGCTATCACCATCTCTTTGCCTGGCTTATATTTGATGATGATACAATCGTATGGTTGCAAGCGTAGGAGCATTCATTGAAGACGAGGAGGTGCCATGTCGAGATTCGTCTTCTGGATCTGTTCCAAAGGATGATGATCACTTTCCACAACAAATTGCCTTCCATATAAGTATGTGTGAAACTTCTCACAACCATACACCACCGCCAATAACTCGCACTTGATGTTGGCATACCGACTCTCAGCAGGAGTTAGGGCTTTCGATGCAAAGGCAATGGGCTTATTCTCTTGTAATAAGATGGCTCCCAAGCCTTTACTTGATGCGTCTACTTGTAGCACAACTGCTTTGCTCGTAGTAGGAAAGTGTAGTTTCTGTGCTTATTTGACACTTGAGTATGTCAAAAGCTCTTGTATGGGACGGGGACCATTGGTAATCAACGTTATCCCGGAGTAACTCCCTCAAAGGTGCCGTGTGATTTGCCAAGTTAGGCATAAATGACGCCAAGTAGTTGACCATACCAAGGAACGTGTGAAGTTCTTTCTTATCTTTGGGTGTTTCCATGTTCTGTATGGCTATGACCTTCTCTGGATCTGGTTTGACTCCACTCGAGGTGTATACCATACCCAACAAACTGCATTCGGACGTCTTGATGATGCACTTCTCTTGGTTGAGTTTGATGCCAGCCATTCTGGTACGTTCCATTGCATCATGAAGATTGTGATTTGATTCATCTCCGCCATTGACTGTGATATTGTCTGCGATCCCAGTAGCACCACGACAGTTCCGATAAGTTTCATCGATCTTCAATTGAAAAACATCTTGGCTCATTCGAAGACCAAATGGCATCCTAAGGAATCTATAACGACCATTCGGTGTATTGAAAGTTGTTAGATAGGATGATTTGTCATCCAGCTTAACATTCCAATATCCGTTACGAGCATCTATTTTGCTGAATACCCTAGCTCCAGCTAACTTTGGGGTGATTTCCTCTAAGGTGGGTGTTGGGTAATGATCCCTCATGATTGCTTCATTTAAGTCTTTAGGGTCAAGACATAAACAAAGTCTTCCATTGGGCTTTTCTCTTAAACCAACCCAATCGGTAGGTTTTGTTACTTTTTCTATTACCCCGTTCTTTTCCATCTCATTAAGTTCGAAATTTAGTTTATCTACCAGTTCTAATGGTACTCTGCGAGATGCATGAACAACTGGTTTAACTTTAGGATCTAGGGTAATATGGTAGGTGTAATCTTCAAAACATCCAACTGACCCATCAAAACATTCTGGGTACATCTCAATCAGATGCTCTTTGTCCTTTATACGAGGACAGCTTGTTATTGGCACAGAAGGTTTAATATAACTCCTGGACCGATTTTGTTGCTGATTTATTATCTTTGCTTGATCTGCAAATCTAACACTCTTACTGGGCTTTACTTCCTCTTCGCTAGACCCCTGGGCAACATCCCGAGAGACGTTTTTTCCTTGCACACTTTTTGATTCCAGTGCACAATGAAGTGAAACCAGTTCAAGGGCTCTACACGTTTTTATTCCCAATATAGCTGGTCCTACTGCATCAGTTACTTAAAAAATACAGTTAAATTTCCCCCTTCTATGTTGACATGGTATCAGTATTTTTCCAAATTGGGTAATCTCAGATCCCCCATATGCAGTTAAAATAACATCACTTCTTTGCAGAGCACCGTCCCTGGGCATTCCTTCTGCATTAATTAATTCAGGATATAGAACACGAAACAAATGAATGGGCAATACATTGCTCTGAGCACCCGTATCTACTTTGCATTTTAAATTTATATCTCCATTATTCTTACGGTTAACACGTAGAGTAGTAAATATTTCTTCACTAGTAGTATTATCATGATTTTCCACACTGTTTATTTCAATAGTGCCAATTGTTGGGATATCTGCATACGGGTCAGTCTCATTTTGTTTCTCAAGACTATTAATGGATTTTTTGTTTTTTCGGTATGGCGACTTTGATCTTTGTTGGCTCATAGGTGATTTGCATAGTACTTGCCAGTGATTTAATTTGCCACAATTCCTACATGTGGTACCATGGGCTGGACAGTTCCCTTTATGTGGCAGTTTGTGAGTTTTGCCACAATTTCTACACTGAATAATAATATTGATTTTTATTATCAGCGTTCAATTTCTTGTGAGTAATGTTATCAATTTGCTGGGGATTTCCCTTATTTTGATTTGATAATGAATGCATTTGATGCTTCGTTGCTTCATAACTTCTAGCAATATCTATGGCAGTGTTTAATGTTAGTTTTTCATCGCGTCCAATTAAGGATTTCTGAACTTCAGGATCATTTGTACCCCAACGTAGTTGATCTAATAATCTGTCCTCCATTTCTTCATTGCCAATTAAACTTGCATTTGGCTGCGATATTTTTAATCTTGGCAATAAAATTATTGATTGACTCACCTTGGTCTTGTTGCATACCTTGTAAAGTATACCTGTGAATTTGATGATTTGTCCGTTGCTCCAAATGTTCCATAAATCTATCAAGAATCTTCGCTGGGTCTTTTTGGTCTTTCACGTCTTCGAATGTCCAACTGTTGTAGATGTACCGATAGTAGGATATAGCTGACTTGTTCTTCTCCTTCAGCATCTTTGAGTATACTTTTGACCATCAGCTCACATTTTTGCTTTCGTCTCTATCGCTGGTGTCGAAAAATCGCTCACATTAACAAGCTGGGGTTTTTATCCCACTGCTGCCACCATGTTATGTTGTCTTGACTTGATCTAACTCTCAGATTGATCAGGATTGCAAAGTATACCTTGACTATATTTTTATTGTATATTATCAACACGTTGTATTATGGCTAATATTTATACTACATATTACATCATGTTACACTACATTTTTTTTTTTTAATTTAATTCGCCCAATTTAATTACAAAAATTTTGATTATTATATTTACATGTTTATTATCTAGGGCTAGGGGCCTACTAGAAACCATCAAAAGGCTTTTGATTAAGACCCCTAGTTACATTTTAAATTACAAAATAAGGATCCTATTTACAAACAAAACTAGGTGACAGTGCTTCAAGTGAGGTGCAATATGATAAAGTATTTACATATAGTGCTACAGTAAATAAAATGTTATGATCACAAAAGTGTATTATTATTAATTTATATAAAAATTTGATATTGCAGATGTTGTTTTGGTAGTAGTTTTTCAGTTATTCAGTATGTAGTATTTTTTCGATTTTTTCTTGAATATATAGTAAGATGCTATATTTTTAAAGTTTGGGTCAAGATTATTCCAGATATCAACTCCCTTGTTAGAGAGTGAATGTTTAACATAGTTTGTTCTTTGATAAGGCTTATGAAGTTTCATAGAATTTCTTGTATTATGTCTATGAACTTCACTATTTGAAATATAGTAGTTCGCAAAAAATTCAGGTAAGTTTTTTAAGAGATGATATCTGAACATGAACAAACTGGTAAGATAATCGTTTAGTTTGCTTAAGTTTTATATATGTAGGTGCTGAAATATGTTTTCAGTATGATCTAAGTGAGAGCTAAAAGTCATTAAACGTACAATCTTCTTTTGAACATTTATAAGTTTTTGAATTTGTTTTTTATATGTATTTCCCCAGAGTAAGTTGCCATAAATAAGATATGGATAGACCAAAGCATAGTAGATTAGTTTTAATGTATTTAGGTTTGTATAGTGGCGCAGTTTTGCTATTATTCCAGATGATTTCATAACTTTTTTCGTTACCGCTTCTATGTGATCGTTCCAGGTTAAATATTCATCAATAACGACACCTAAGAATGTAGTGCTTCTAACTTGTGAAACCGATTGATTATTTACAGACAGGTGCAATTCCTGTTTCTTTTTATTTGGAGATTTAAACACAATTAACTTTGTTTTTGTAGTATTGATAGGCAATTTATTTAAATTTAGCCATTCAGCAATTTTATTCATTTCTACTTGAAGTGTTTCTTGAAGTATTTTAATGTTGGAATGACTATAAAGTACACTTGTATCATCGGCAAATAGAAGAATTGAAACAGTTTTAGTACAGTTTTGGATATCATTTATGTATAAAATAAAGAGTAGTGGTCCAAGTATCGAACCCTGTGGCACACCTGTGAGTATCGATTTTTCTGTAGATTGCACTGTGTTATATTTAACTATTTGTTTCCTATTTCTTAAATAACTTTCAAACCAACATTTTGCAATGCCTCGGATCCCATAATATTCGAGTTTCCCAATCAGAATCTTGTGATCGATAGTGTCAAAAGCTTTTGACAAATCAAGAAAAACACTAGCTGTGTATTTTCCTTCATCAATAGCCCTTGTTACTTTATCTATAACATTACACCTCAACTTGTGTATTTTACTATAGATCTTGAAATGTTACACCTTATACAGATTATTTTAAAAAGTAGGTGTAACATGTCAAGATCTATAGTAAAATATAAAAAACATGTGGTGTAACATGTATTATAAAATAACGTGTATATAACACATGCTCTGATTGGTCGAAACCTGTGTTTGGATCAGGCCATCCAACCACGGCAGACTATCGTGTTGTTATTTTATAAAACAATTACTTTATGGTTTCCGTGTTTGGATGGCCTGATCCAAACACGAAAACCATAAAGTAATTGTATAGTATAACACAATGTAACGTGATGAATTTAATCATACTACTGTAAACCTCCGACTATAAGCCCTGGGCTTATATACGTTCGTAAGCGATTTTTGATGAGCTTATACAAGGAGGGCTTATATACGGGGGCGGGGGCTAATACATGGACGATTTTTTGTGTTAGTAATAAACAAGTCAGACATAAACACGTCAGTCATAAACAGGAAAATAAACATGTATTAATAACGAGCTTTGATTCACATAGTCGGCTATAAAAACAATGACAATGTTTTTAAATATCGTTCGTTGCCATATTAAAAGACAATGTCAATGTTGAATAACGAAGTGGGCTACTGGGCTTATATTCGGGGGACTTATATTTGGGGGTTTATATTTGGGGGCTTATATTCGGATAGGCTTATATTCGGGTCTGCTTATATTTGGAATGAGGTGAGCGTTAGTATATGTGGTGGGCTATATGTATTAGTTACAAATTGAAACTAAAATAAGTGCCCAATTTGGGGCAAATACTTGACTATATATTTATATTAATTAAAATCATGTGATATTCGATCTTGTGAGTGATAAATGATGTCAATTATACAGCAGCACTGCTGGATTTTTGCACTTAAAAATTTCCAAAATATAATGATACGGACATTTACGCATATACTAAACTAATATTTGGTTCTTTGACCCTTTCCTTGAACTCATTCTCATCCGGTGGAAAAGTAGTAATTTCGAGTGGTGTTGTTTCAAACGCTTATATCTCTCAAACTATACATCGCACGGAAACAGAAATTGCAACGTTCGAAAGAGGAGGATTTCTGCTTTCCAACGATATAGCGGTTCAAATTTCAAATATGTCAAAAAATTTTATGAATATGACTGAAAGACACAGTTATGATCTACAAGTACCCGAAGTTTCATGCATGTAACATAAATAGAAATATTTTTATTGAATTTTTATATAAACTAGGTAGTGGAGTAAAATTTACATTTTGTGCTCACATGAAACAAATACCTTTATCAAAGGTCCTTTTTTATCGCTGCAACATGTTATCAATACAAATTTCCAATATTTCTTACTCTCCAAAGATAGTATGGCACCAAAATAAGTCTGTGATACCCACAAAAGAACACTCAAATCATGATTAGCAAAATGTCTTTATTTCTACAATTACTACATACATTCTTAGATAATCATTACACCATTGACTTTAGTTATTAGTGTCATAACCAGCCTCAAAATTTGGTCATGCTATTCAAATTTGAAATAATCACTACTCATTTGTTTAGAAATTGATTGTTTCCACAATCTAGAACATGAAAATATTTGCAAATAGCATGACCAAGTGTTGTTGGACTGGCATCATCATAATTAGTAGTTATAAAAAAGTAATGTTTTCCAAGGCAGTAATAACAGACCATGATATAAGGTTTTTACACTCCAATAATTTTCAATCTCACTGTCGACCTTTAGCAAACCTGCATATTATACTAAAAGGCAATCAACCTCTCAAGGTTGGTGGACTGCAAGACCCTTCTTTATTAGTATATGGGGATAACTTTTGAGTTATTTGTATGTGGGCATATGTATTGGTATGGCCAGGAAACTACCTCCTGAAGCATTCCCTTAGTAAAAAAGAGTCGAATGAACTCAAGCTCACAGTTCATTGAGCCGAATGAACTCAAGCTCACAGTTGATCGAAATGGATCCCGGACATGTCAGTGAGGAGCAAAATCTGGGAGAACATTCCTGGCGTCAGGATCATCATATCCGTCATGTACTATGGGGCCTAGTGGGGATGCTAGACAGGGAGCTTTCGAAACCTTAGGTCCTAATGGCTGGGCTTCCCTCTACCTCTACTCATCCCCCTACCTTCCCTCTGGGTTGGTGAGTGGGGTTCTCGTGACTCATCAGAACTCTACTTCCCTGAGGCTATGAAACAGGAACAGCAGATAGGAACAGGATCAATATATTCATCAGTGCAAATAAAAACTTTTATAGACATGGTGCCACTTAAAATTATAATAAGAGCCAACTAGTAAGATATAAGTATGAATACTTGGCTATTATGTATGTAACAAACAACCAAACATGTGCTCAAGGCTCATTTTACTTCGCCTAGGAATCAGAGATTTTTATGCCTAAAACACCATAAATTTCCGTCAACAATATAATTAAATACCATTTATATTTGTCAATTTCAGTATGAAACGATTATTTCAACACAAAAAAGCGATATGAGGACATACTTGGTCGTCCTAGTGAAGCTATACTAAATACAAATAAATTTACAACGCCATGGCAACGGCAAAACATTGAAATAGAAATTGTCTAGAAATTATACAAATACTTGCCTTGAAACTCCAGACACGACTCCCAATGCCAGGTTGAGATACTTGTCTTCATACGAAGACATTCCATCATTACTAGCACTATCAGTTTGCAAAATAAAGCCAAAAACGTCTTCAGAATGCGATTCAAACAAAACTACAACACAATACATTTCAACGCTCGTGCGTTCCCGTGCGCGATAATCAGGAAAATTGCTCTAAAAGATTTGTTTTTCTGCCTAAGCCAATCAAAATCCGTATCTAGGGTAAACAAACACTCCGGAAGTGATTCCTGCAGTCTTTTACCAGGAAACTGTAATGCTTTACCAAGAATTTGGCGTCCGAAGTTGGCCGAACACTTTCCGATCACGAGAATTGCCATAATAGGCTTAGATTATTTTGCAATTTCCCGAGACTGCTCCGAGCTATAGAATGGAAGATGGCGATTCTTTTGGTATATTTGTTATTATTATACGTTGAAAAGAAGCAAAAAGACGAGCATTTGAATCAGGCGGAACATTCAAAATGCAACAGCAAAATTGATAATGTGTCATTTGCATAAATTTCACCGCATTGATCATTTCAAGGTAAGAAATTCGCTTGAAATTGAGCGAGAAACAATAAAATTATATGAATATTTCTGAATATATAGTATCGATCAAGCGGAATTTTTTGGTGGTATTTTCGTATGTCTACTGCAAATACTCGCGAAGTTCTTTAATATTTAATCTTCCCGTCATATACGTCGGAAATTAATATTGGCGGATCGAATTGAGTTAAGAACTGCAGTGATCTTTTTATCCATACTGTCAATAATTCTGTCAATTGCTTCAGAACTAATGCTCAAAATAGTTTTTGACTCGCGATGATAGCTCTTTGAAAGTTTCCTTCGTAATATTCTTTCGGAATGCATCGTTGTTTAGTTGCACTGTTAGTGTATGGAAAAGGTTTTCAATTGGATTAAGGTCAGGGCTTCATGGGGGAATTTTCAATACAAATGCATTCACTTTGTCGATAGCACACATTGCTACATTTGAATTTTGCCTCGGGCATCCATCCATGAGAAATTTTCTCGCTTCAGGGCTTGATGATTTGTTGAACACTTTTGGAAAAGATTTGACAATTTCTGCAAATTTTGGGCCAGTTATTGTCCCATAATATTGTTCACAGAGAAATACACTCTTACCATATGAGCATATGATATTGCCATCATGAAGTTCACGGTGATACCACCTTCCTTTTTTCCTGGGGGTTGCAAATGAACTTCAAGCCTTCTCCCCGTTTTCTCCACTCTCGAGCTCCAGGTGCATGTGCTTGGTCATAAGGGTAACCACTTTTGTACTGGAATCCCTTTCCACCCAAATAAAATGATACCCCTGTCCTCCAGAACTCGTCACCCAATTTTTGCTTTCTAATTTTCTTGCAAAACTTTATCCTTGATTTTAGATCTTTGGCGTGGAGAAGGCTTTTTTTTCGCGTTTGCAAATACCAATATCCGTCCACATTTAAGCAATACCTAATAGTGCGACCACTCACATGGCTTACACCGCTTTCTACCTGAACACGTTTAGAAGTATAAAAGAACCCTCCTTTTGTTGGAGACTTGTTATGGAGCGCACCATACTTCTCTTGTCTTGAGGTGATAATTTTGCCTTTATTTGCTTTTCTCCTGTCAACTACAGATTCACCATTTAGTGGCTTCTCAGCGTGCTTATATATTGCAGCTTTAGAATACTGAGGAAACATTTTTAAAAGTTTTCCTCAAATATTTGACAATTGATATGCAGCTCTAATTTTCACAGAATGCACCAAAGCAACGTTTTTACAAGACTTTTTGGCCATCTGTAAAGAAAATGCTACAATTGAGATTTAGCTACGATAAAAAAGCTGTATTAAAGATCGTCAGCACTAAAATGGACAAAGTAAGTTCGCAGATTTCCTGTCACTCAGCTAAGATTAGCTAGGAATTCATTTAAAAGACTATGCATGCAGACCCCCCTGACTCGACACCACCCTCCCCGCGCATCACAGAATTGTATGAAATCAAGAACATCATTTTCTACAATCAATTGATTGGCTAGATACCTTAAGGTGGCTCGCTACAGTTTATAGAAATGTTGAAAATGCGTAAACTAGATCACCTTTTTGAAGAGATGATGCTCTTTACAAATCGAAATTTGTATATTATATATACAGCGACAATCAAACAGAAGAAAATTGGTCAGAAATGTGACGTCACCACTGTTGCTATGGCAACAATGACGATTCAAGATGGCCGATATTTTGGCTTTGAACGCATTTTACTTTAAAAAAGTCGGTTACCTCCATTTTTTATTTCAGAAAACATTTTCTTATAGTGCAATGCACTATCTGACCAATTTAAAAAAAATTCTGTAATGCAAAAAAAAATTATTTTGAAAAACCATGTTTATTGGCATTACAGAATTTTTTTAAAAATTGGTCAGATAGTGTATTGTACTATAGGAAAATGTTTTCTGAAATAAAAAATGGGGGTAACCGACCTTTTTTTGAAGTAAAATGCGTTCAAAGCCAAAATATCGGCCATCTTGAATCGTCATTGTTGCCATAGCAACAGATCGATTTGTAAAGAGCATCATCTCTTCAAAAAGGTGATCTAGTTTATGCATTTTCAACATTTCTATAAACTGTAGTGAGCCACCTTAAGCTTTGTGTTCAAAATTCACAAGAATTTGTTATCTAAAATAGTACTAATTTAGTCATTTTCAGACAATCCTGGAAAAAAATTAGTAGACTTTTTCAAAATGTACGATTTTAACATGTTATAATATATATTTGTGGAATTAACAAATAGTCTCCATTGTGGAATTAACAAATAGTTTTCCAGGATTGTACGTGGTAGCGAGGAGAGTTCTCACAGCAACATCAGCCATCAGTTTCCATGGTCATGGATTCTACAAAAAGTTTAAGAAATTATATGAACAAAATGATGTTGGGTATACTCGTATGCGGTAGCATTAAGTCATTTGGTTGTTTGTGCGAATATCAGATGTCTGGAGCCGCACGGTGGTTCAGTAAGAGGATAATTATAATTGCTTCTAAAATCAATAATAATTCATGACAACACAAAGGAAAATCATAAGCATGCCTTTTCTTTATATCTGATAGAGATTTCCCTTGATTTCAGTAAACTTTAACTGTGATATTATCGACTTATGCAACTCTTGTTCAACATTACTATGCCAATGAATGAACATAATAAATCGTTTTTGAGAGGTAGGTAATCTTTGAGTTAAGCCCCCTCAATTTAAGCCATTCCGAGTTAAGAGTTAAGCTCTTTTCGATTTAAGCCTAAAAAATGCCCAACCCAAACCCATTTTCATCAAGGTCAAGTTAAGCCACGACATTTGAGGCATGTAAAAGAACAATGATTTGAGTCGCCTACAATCGAGTGTATCTAAAAGTCTAGAGTATAGGCCGAGAGTAAATGTAGAGAGTCGAGAGTAAAAGTTGAGAGTCGATAGCAAAAAGTCGATAGCAAAAATTTGAGAGTCAACAAATGTCATCAGAAACAACAAAGTCAAAATATTTTTAACACAATATATAACCGTTCCGTAACAATGGCTGAACTACAAACTTTCACATAAATATAGCTACAACAGTCAATAATAGTAATGCGAACAAAAAAACTGGATAAGAAACTAATATCACATGTGATGTACCATCCAATTTCATTCCCAGGGTCTTTCTCAGAACGGTGTGAGGCAAAGGAAAGGCCCTGGTTTCGGCTGGTCCCGTTTCACCCAGATTCTGGGTGATAAATTGCAATTATACTATGGGTAGGGTGGGAGAGGAGTTTAAGAATATGAAGTCTTGGAAATGTACTTGTACCAACACAAATTTAATCAAAAAAGCTAAGAAAACAAGCTGTTTGAACTCTTACTGGCAACCATAAGTTTTGGCGGGGAAATTGTTTGATTTTACTTGTTTCAAAAAATAAATAAAGATGAATTTAACGCCTTTAATACCATATTCTAAACAAATATCATATAAACTGGGTTTATAAGGGGGTGGAGGTTACCGAAAAAGTAGTTCTAAAGCGATTGTTAAACATGCTTTTCCGTAAACAATATTCAGTGACGAAACCAAATCTAAACAAAGAAAACTAGCAAATATAAAACAGCTCAAAAATACCTCTATAGCGCTCAAACAAATATATGAAAATCAGAAAATGTGTTTAAGGAGCCATATAGTAAACGGTTTATTAACCTCGTTTTGCTCGGTCTGTATGGGAAAGTATTTGCCTTCGGTTTATCTGCACAGACCTCGCTCCTCCATCGCTCAGTCTGTAAGAAAACCCAAGGCAAATACTTTCCATACATGTCCAATACTGTCGACATGATACGGATCGTGAAGCAGCTTCACGGATCCGTCAAATTCGTACGTACGGTAAACACAAGTCACGATCCGTATCAACTCGTAAACGCAATAGGTGGTGGTCTCCAATAGCAGATGCTTGTTGCCCAGATCTACCAACAGTTCGACGGATCGTACCATTCGTACGGCTCGTAAGACAATCACGATCCGACAAATCCGTACGGTCCATACGAACTGTGAAATGGCTTTACGGATTGTACGAAGCGTACGGTTCGTAAAAATGATTTACAGATCGTGAACCTACAATAACTTCAAACATTATAATATGCTGTTTACTATATCAATATAATATGTTGTTGCTCCATTCTTAAGAAACCACACATATACTGTATCAATATAATATGTTGTTTCTCGTTCTTAAAAAACCACGCAATATATCAATATCAGTAATATTGTAGCTCCGTTCTTAAGAAACCACACAAACAATATCAGTAATATATATTGTTGCTCCGTTCTTAAAGAAACCACACAATTTACCTGTATAATATGTTGTTGCTCCGTTCCTAAGAAACTACGCAATATATCAATATATGTTGTTGCTCCGTTCTTAACAAACTACGCAATTTATCAGTATAATATGTTGTTGCTCCGTTCTTAAGAAACCACGCAATATATCAATATAATATATTCTTGCTCCGTTCTTAAAGAAACCACACAATATATCAATATAATATGTTGTTGCTCCGTTTTTAAGAAACCACGCAATATATCAATATAATATGTTGTTGCTCCGTTCTTAAGAAACCATGCAATACAGGGTGTATCAATATACCTACAAACACTATATAATTTGCATAATTGTACTGCTTACTAGCATTTCAATGTACAGGGTGAGTAAAAAAACTGACACCTTTGTTATTCAAATTAGCCGCGAAGGTATCAGGTTTTTTTACTCACCATGTATATGCTATTTATTTTGCTCCTGCATGAGATTTGAACTGCCCATCTAATTTAATTAACCGCGTTGATAGAAATTACTATATGTACGCTTGGGATAAAATAGTTCTGAATCATGCAAATTCTAAAAACATTGTATTTCAATGGGTTAGTTAGCAGGTTTTTTGATACACCCTATACATCAATATAATACCTTCTCTTATACACTGCTTTAATTAGGCGTAGCGGTCAGAATATATGAGATTTCGACAAACAATTTTTATCGGACTCATAATTATTTGCTCAATTGTTCTCTACAGGGTGCATAAAAAAAATCCAACTAACCCAACTTCAGCGCGCTATTGCACCTGAATTACTCTGCGTATGAACGAGATTCGTATTCGGAACGCCCATGCAAATACACGCAATTTACCAATTTGACAGCCTACCTATGTAGGCATATTAACTCTTCAATACATGCATGTAATAAAGTGGTGTTTCCCCATGTATAACACTTACTGAAACCCACTATAACCAGGGCATTTTTAACTATATAAACTCTTGTGTCAGAAAGTTGTCCCATCTTTTCTTAACCAGTGGAAGCTTAAAAGGAGTCTTGTATTATTCTTTACCGCACAACGCAGGCGCAGGCGTAAATTCCGTAAAATAGTTAAGACAATGGTGTCAATGCAGCTATTGTTTTTGGAATATGTAAATATATCTTGGTGAATATGGTGAAAACGTTTGTGCCAGATTCATGTGCGCACTAGCTAGGGCCTAGGGAAAGGCGGAAGACGTGTATAAGCCATTCAAGCCACTGCATTTTTTATACTGCCTGGATCTATGTTGGCAAATAAGTTTCGATGTTTCGATATGGAATTATCATGCCATACTTTGAACATAAACAAAATCTAGGTTGAATATTATTCATGCTATATTCTCTAACAGAAATTATTCATGCTATGCATAACAGAAAATTAACTTATTACTTGCTTGGTTTCACACTGCGTTTAAGCAACTGAACCTGGATTGATGACATATTATAGCTGCAATTAATAATGCAATTAGCGTTGCTTGGCAATGCTCGCTTCCTGAAGTTGCAAACTCAGTTTGCAAATCCCGCTGTTTTTCAAAACGGCGGCGAGTAATTAAGTAAAGCACAAATTAATGCTAAAGTTGGCTTGCGTTTTTAGACACACTGTATATCAGCTAATATTTATACACAAATATTCCCAATCCGATGACACAATAGCTTTGTCGGCACAGCGCTGTCAAATTAACATTGCCTTTACCTAACTGCTGAAATTTAGCATGTAATAAGGCATCCCTCAATTCCTTCTATTCATAACCACCCTTAGCCTTAGAAAAAATTATACCTGCAAAAACTTTTCGCGCGTGGAAATTTTTCATCCATACTTGCTTTTTAAAATTTATTAACGTTGTCTATTCATATAATTACACGCAATTATTAGATAAATGTGCATAAAACCAAGTGTAAACTGGATGTTATATACTGCACATTTGAATGCTATACCTATCAAGTATCTTTTTGGCAGACGGCAGGTGCCAAACGGAATCATCCAGCATTACAATGTCATTGTCATTGACATTATATTGTCATTCATTTGGTATACGCTTTTTTTCCCTTATAACATATATAGTCTCATTCACAAACGCCACTGTTGTTCTGTCCGCAGTTTTAGCACACAGCCACATGTCAGTTATTCCACAATGGGAAAACCACTTCTAATCATCTACAATCTGACAAGAAGAATATATTTTCGACATGGCAAACCGTATACGATCGACGCCATCATGTATTTAATTATTGCCTTGACTTAATGAAAGATTGGGCACGAAAAGTACGATCCGTAAAGCCATTTCACAGTTCGTACGGACCGTACGATCCATACGGATCGACAAACTTTTCTGCCCTGACTTGAACACAACAACATCACCCATTGACGCTTTTTACGGATCGACAAAGTAGGTTCACGATCCGTAAATCATTTTCACGATCCGTACGGATCATACGGTCCGTAAAGCCATTTCATAGTTTGTACGGATCGACAAACTTTTATGCCCTGACTTAAACACAACATCGCCATCGACAAAGTAGGTTCACGATCCGTAAATCATCTTCACGAACCGTACAGATCATACGGTCCGTAAAACCATGTCACAGTTCGTACGGACCGTACGGATCGACAAACTTTTATGCCCTCACTTAAACACAACATCGCCATCGACAAAGTAGGTTCACAATCCGAAAATCATTTTCACGAACCGTACGGTTCGTATGGTCCATAAAGCCATTTCACAGTTCGTACAGACCGTACGATCCGTACGGATTGACAAACTTTTCTGCCCTGACTTGAACACAACATCACCCATTGACGCTTTTTACGGATCGACAAAGTAGGTTCACGATCCGTAAATCATTTTCATGGATCGTACGGTCCGTAAAGCCATTTCACAGTTTGTACGGCCCGCACGATCTGTACAGATTGACAAACTTTTATGCCCTGACTTAAACACAACATCGCTATCAACAAAGTAGGTTCACGATCCGTAAATCATCTTCATGGATCGTACGGTCCGTAAAGCCATTTCACAGTTCGTACGGACCATACGGATTGTGTTCAATGTTTTACCATCTTTACAATCCGTATACGTTCGACAGTATTGGACAACCATCATACTTTTCCATACAGACCTCACTCTCGGTTCACAACTTTTAATATTCATCGTGATGTGACTTTCTGCTCTACAATCTAGTGTCGAGTTACAATTCAAGCAAGTTGGATCAGATTTCAACTTGTAGAGTTGCCTAAGAAAGCATGTGTGGGCGGCGTGGCAATAGGCCTACAAGAACATATGTATCTCTAGACCGGTGAATGTTGTTTATATTTATTTAACTGTTAGTATTAAAGTATATCCTGATATTCGGACTGAATGAATTTATTTATTGACGAGATGTGGAATTGGAACAAAATAGCCAGATCTTTTGATTCCCAAAATGATGCCATATGTATCCAGATTGTTGATTATGCACCTATCAATGTAAAGCCGGAGGGGAGGGTGGGTGAAGGTGTGGGAGATTTGATGACAAATGCCATCCCCAGGGTCGGGCATTGGCTCACTGACACAAGCCTGAGGTTGAGGACATTTGACAAGATGCTGTGATCTGTGGGGAGATAAGGGGATATTTGATCACTTGTTGGTGCAGAAGTCTGGTCACCAAATCTGAGAGCACAAGGTTTTTTTGCAAGATGGCGGAACTACCCAAAGTATAAAACAAATTCACGTTTGTTTTGACATTTTCGCTCATGATCTAGCACATCAAACATGTACATATTGTTTACCATTTTTGTTTATATTAATAAAGAGTTCTATATAATATCTTTGAACATGTTACACAAAGGCTTTATCAAAAAGACTTTATAAAAGGCCTTATCAAAAAACTTAAATCCTGTCAAAAGACTATAAAATTTCCTGCATATTGTTGAAACTCAACAATCATGGTATATGTCAAAATCTATTGAGCTGTCTGTTGAAAATCTACGGTATTAAAATCATACATCAAAGATAAGTCAAACGACAATATATTATATGTCTTTCAATGAGCACTGTTGTTTAGTAGTGTTTATACCACATTTATAAATTTTATAAACCGCATTCGTTTTCACACAAGCTTTAATTTTCTGCTTTATATATATTCTTAATAATACAAGTGAGATTTAATTTTTTTTCTTTGTGGAATAGGATACCGTTATTTGTGAATGGCCAGCTTGTAACGTTCTCTATCATATCCAGGATTGCTTATGTGTATAAAATACATGTACCACTATCAAATGAATATACAAATTTAGTATTTTTATTATTTGTGAACATAACAAATCCTACACGTTGATTGGTCAAATTTTACATAATAAGCTGTAACAAAACAGAAATGTTCAAAATGGCGGCTATCCGTTGTGGAAGTTTACTGACAAAGAAATAAGCAAAATTAAAATAAATTCAGTCTCAAAAAAACACAAAAGCTTGTGTAAAAACACTAAAACAATTATTCGCCTCAGGCTCGGTGATTATCCCCGATAATCACCTCACCTTTGGCGAATAATTGTTAAATATTTGAGAGCCTTGTTCTACTTAATAGTAGCATGACTAATGAACTAGAAATAAGAAGATGATTGAGACACAATGTCAATGAAAACTGTTACTTAGAAGTAGAAAACTCGAAATTTTATGTCTATTTGTATGACAGTCTGTGTGCATCTGACACTGTGGATTGAGCTGTGAATTTGTGATATAGATTATAGTATATTAGGATTAGTATAGAGACCAAGAAAAAGACTAATGCCTGACTATAATTAC